>JAKELK010000156.1:0-152073 GCA_021525775.1 Lactarius deliciosus
TGCAGGTGCTGCAGGTGTCGTGCAGGGCATGGCAGTTTATTGTGTAGTGACCCCATGTCCTGCACTTCATGCACTGTTTGGGCTTGTGTTTCATCTTCTTGGGGAAGGTCCTGGTGCTGCATACATATAGACTGTCCTTGAGTAGTCTGTTAGCTAGCACAGTGGAGGAGAGAGTGAAAACGGCATAGGCAAATCTTTGGCCCTGTGAGCGCCTTTGCTCCAGTTTGATCCACTTGGCCCTATGCAGAGATTTTTCTGGGAGTCGGTTGACTTCTTCTATTTCTCTGAGGTGTCTGGCATTGGTGTTGATAAGTGACCTATGCGCACTTAGCAGCTCAATGGACACACAGATAACGGACTGCTATAGATTAGATATACAGGACTCATGTAGATTAGATGTATGATCATCACAATCTCGGACTTCTTTCTTATCTATGACATCATATACAAATGTCATCATTATGGACTCCTCTGAACCAGTTATTGTACTACACATATGGACTATCCTTTTGTCTTATCTTTATTATGATGTCAGTATGATATCATCATTGTCTAGACTTTCTATTGTACTTATTGTCTAAGTACATTCCCTTTGTTCTGACCCACTTATTGTATCCGGGTCTTATTGTATTCTACTTATTGTATGATGCTCTTTGTTGTGGTCCTATTGTCCCACTGTGTCATTGTTCTCTGTAGTATAAGTAGTGCACATTGTACACCCTGATACCACAGTTCCTCACTCTGTGTATCAGGTTAGTTCCCTCTTCTCTATAATAACAGAACAGACACTACTTTGCTTCACTTGCAAGATCACTGCTTACCCTGTGCCTCATATCTCACCACAGTCTCCTTTGTCACTGTGAGTATGAGTTCCATCCTACCTTGCTGTTCATCAGTTGGACAGGTCAAAAGTGATCGTGATTCTGGGTACAACAACAGGGAAGGCCACTTCTCTGACGGAGAGGTCTGAGTCAAATTTCCTTGTAAATTCTAACTCATTAATGGGAGTTCTGTTACGAACTCGACTTATTGCTTATCTTTTCCTCTGCTGCGTTGCCTCGTGTTTGCGTGTACTTTTACCCATGACCCGCTTCTTTTCTGTCTTCGGCTTCTATCTCGCACCCACCGCCTGACCATTACGATACCGATCCTGCGACCCTTGGAGTCCGCAGACGCCATCTGACCTCCGCGTGCCCCCGCGGGATCCGCTTGTTCCATTTACAGACTCTCCTTTCGTATTACTCGATTAGCTCGCTAGGACCTGCATCCTAGGATCACGCCATGTGTTTGTAGTCTACAAACACCCTGTATTAGTATATAAGTCCCGCCCTACCTAGCTTGTATGGTAGACTTGACTTCTTGTGTAATACCACATCGTCTTTGCCTCACGACCCTTGTTTGACTCGCCTCTACGCTTGAGTCCTCGCTTCCGCTCGCCTCTGCGCTTGAGCCCTGTCCTCCGCTATTACCCTAGAGTCCCTGGGAGACCTAGTGGTACTTGTTCACCACTGAACTGAGTCTTAGCGGACTCACGCCTTTCCGATCCCGTTGACTTGCGAAGTACACGCCGTACTTAATGCCCCTGTGGTGGCGTTACAAGTTCTGAACCAATCCACCACCTCCTTTGATGCAAGTTGGAGGATAAGGCTCCCATTCCTCAATTTGACAGCCAATGTTCTGCCATGAATTTCATCATTGATGGGCCACCCAACGGGCAGAACCCCTCATGACTCATGGGCCAACCAACGTCGGCCGATGTCCCAGATTTTTCCGGAATTCATGGGCCACCCGACGTCGGTTTGGAGTATACTTGTTCCAGAGCAATATCTGTCCATAAAGAATATGTGGAGAGAGGTAAAACACCCGAAATGTGTTCCAATCGGACTGACAAGGGTAAGGAACAACAAATCCCTGTCCATGGAACATAGGATGTAATATATAAGTCTTCCATGGACAGAAACTCAATGTTCTGTCCATCTGGCAGTTCCCCTGCAGCTGGGGACTTATATATTATATCCTATGATCCATGGACTCAGATCTAGTGTCCCATACCCTTACCAGTCCCGTTGGAATGAGTTTCGGGTGTTTTACATGTGTGGTTGCTTCAATGGACGGAAACTCAATGTTCCGTCCATCTGGGAGTTCCCCTGCAGCTGGGGAGTTATATATTATATCCTATGATCCATGGACTCAGATCCAGTGTCCCATGTACTTACCAGTCCCACTGGAATGAGTTTCGGGTGGTTTCCATGTCTGGTTGCTTCCACGGACGGAAACTCAATGTTCCATCTGTCTGAGAGTTCCCCTGCAGCTGGGGACTTATATATTATATCCTATGATCCATGGACTCAGATCCAGTCTCCCATGTACTTACCAGTCCCACTGGAATGAGTTTCGGGTGTTTTACATGTCTGGTTGCTTCAATGGACGGAAACTCAATGTTCCATCCGTCTGAGAGTTCCCCTTCAGCTGGGGACTCATATATTATATCCTATGATCCATGGACTCAGATCCAGTGTCCCATACCCTTACCAGTCCCACTGGAATGTATTTCGGGTGCTTTACATGTCTGCTTGCCTCCATGGACGGAAACTCAATGTTCCATCCGTCTGGCAGTTCCCCTGCAGCTGGGGACTCATATATTATATCCTATGACCCATGGACTCAGATCCAGTGTCCCATGCACTTACCAGTCCCATTGGAATGAGTTTCGGGTGTTTTACATATCTGGTTGCTTCAATGGACGGAAACTCAATGTTCTGTCCATCTGGGAGTTCCCCTGCAGCTGGGGACTTATATATTATATCCTATGATCCATGGACTCAGATCCAGTGTCCCATGCACTTACCAGTCCCATTGGAATGAGTTTTGGGTGTTTTACATGTCTGCTTGCCTCCACGGACGGAAACTCAATGTTCCATCCATCTGGGAGTTCCCCTGCAGCTGGGGAGTTATATATTATATCCTATGATCCATGGACTCAGATCCAGTGTCCCATGTACTTACCAGTCCCACTGGAATGAGTTTCGGGTGTTTTATATGTGTGGTTGCCTCCACGGACAGAAACTCAATGTTCCGTCCGTCTGAGAGTTCCCCTGCAGCTGGGGACTTATATATTACATCCTATGTTCCATGGACTCAGATCCAGTGTCGTATACCATTACCAGTCCCACTAGAATGTAGTTCGGGTGTTTTACATGTCTGCATGCTTCCACAGACGGAAACTCAATGTTCCGTCCATCTGGGAGTTCCCCTGCAGCTGGGGACTTATATATTATATCCTATGATCCATGGACTCAGATCCAGTGTCACAAGTACTTACCAGTCCCACTGGAATGAGTTTCGGGTGTTTTATATGTGTGGTTGCCTCCACGGACGGAAACTCAATGTTCCATCCGTCTGAGAGTTCCCCTGCAGCTGGGGACTTATATATTACATCCTATGTTCCATGGACTTGGATACAATGTCCCATACCCTTTCCAGTCCCATTGGAATGTATTTCGGGTGTTTTACCTGTCTGGTTGCTTCCATGGACGGAAACTCAATGTTCCGTCCATCTGGGAGTTCCCCTGCAGCTGGGGACATATATATTACACCCTATGTTCCATCCATTTGCGATTCCCCTGCAGCTGGGGGTTTACATTTTACATACTGTCATCTATGGACTGGGATTATGTCTTCCATCTGTCATATTGCACTTTGTTCAGGTGTTTTATCTCTCTACATGTTTTCCATGGACAGATATCGCTCCTGATCAAAAATACTCCAAACCGACGTCGGGTGGTCCATGAATTCCGGAAAAATCTGGGACATCGGCCAACATCAGTTGGCCCATGAGTCATGAGGGGTTCTGCCTGTCGGGTGGCCCATCAATGATGGAATTGATGGCTGATCATTATGTGAATTTGATGACCTCCTCGATTTTTGCTCCTTCGGGTGGGGGGGGGAAGGATACCCGCCAGGACTTTGTCTGCTTTTTCCTGGATTTCGTAGGTGTTCAGGTATGAGTCTTCTCCTTTCTCCGAGTCGAAAAAGACTTGTCTGGATTTCTTGTCCCTGCTCCAATCGACGCCGGCAAGGATGTCTTGCGGGGAGCGCCCTCCGATTGTGTGTGCTGGAGGAGAGGGGGCTGGGTTTTTCTCCGCGTTGAAATGTGTGTTGGTGAGGGCTTCCTTGTAGGAGCGGGCGGTGCTTGCTGCCTGGGTGGTAACTGTCGTGGCTTCTGTGATACTCTTTGCCATGTCGGAGGTCGCCTTCTCAAGGGAGGCCGTAGTCTCCCCCAGGGTGGTAATGGCGTTCTGCAGCGTACCGTGTTCAGCTAGAAGCTTTTGATTATATCACTCATCTTTCCCATCTCCTTTTGTAGCGAGTTCTCCAGGTGTTCGCTTACTTTCAGCGCGAGGGCGTCTACTGCAAGGGGGGTTTGTTGCGCTGGCACGTTGTTTTCGTGCATGAGCGCTGCCAGTGCTTGAAGGGATCTGGTCAGTCCCTTGGGAGCGGTGGCACTGTGTTTCATAATGATTAGTGTGAGGATGCGGAGGAGGGTGAACGACGTGATGGGGTTTTCTTCTATGTAGCAGCCATCGTCCTTCAACGCCTTTTTGGCTTCTGTTGAGGCGTTCAAAGTTTTGGGCTTCGTCTGTTCCATGCCCGTTGCGGCGATGGGAGTGCTAGGCCGTGTGCTTGCCTTGGCTGCTGATCTGGTGTTTCTGGGGGGCGGGACAGGGGGGGAGCGCCCTGTGGGTCCCGGAATGGTATTTCCTTTTGGTGTCATACCTTCCGGCAGTGCGTGTTTTGCTTCTAGTGAAGCTTTTAAATCAGTGGAGAGGAGTCTAGTACTGCTAATGCAGGTGTATGTAGGGTGAGCGTGTGTGTATATTCCTTTCTGCAGTGAAGTGTGCTGCCTCTACCCTTAAGTCTGTGTGACGTGGCTTAGGTGGTGGTGGTTTCCGAGAAAGGAAGTTTTGTGGTGGCGGGCTCGTAGACAACCTTGTGTAGCGGAAGGCTCTATCTACCCGAGCGATGAGATGAACTCAGATGCCGTCGGTGGGTCTTCGTGACGCGGATTATACGGCGGGGACAGGGCGGCACGAGGTCGGCAAGTAAGTTGGAGAACGGACCCTACTGAGCGCCTGCGCTCCTTCTTTGCGCCGCAGGCATTGAGATCGGGAAGGTAGGATGCGCCTAGAATTTTCTTGAGTTCAGGCCAGCCCGATGGTAGCCGCAATGCCCTGTGCGACGAAAATCGTATGCAATCTTGAATTGAGGGGGAGGATTGGCCATTTTGGGTCAGTTGAGTCAGTGCTGCAGCTCCCTCGTATGTTCTGGCTGCGTTGCTATGGCGTACACCTTCCCGTGCGCGTCTCCATAATGGCCAGTCTTGAAGGGGGACTAAGAAAAGAAGCTAATCATGGCGCACTTGAGCGTGTTGATGATGCTGCTTTTCCGATGTCCAGAAGCTGACGAGGCCAACTACGGCGTTCGGCACGGAGGAGGTGGAGGTGCGCTGCTGGGTCGCAGAGGAGATATTTGCATGCTGGTACGACACCGCGGAGTCGGAGGGAAGGAAGCATTGAGGTCATGGCGCGGGCCCCAGGGCATTCTCGTGCGGCACCAGGTCTATCTGAGAATTTATGAGAGGGTATTGGTATGTAGACAGCCGAATGGCACGCACCGATCGTGTTGAGCACGAACGGACCCGCTTTCCCTCCACCTGGCGCCTGTGGACCTTCGCCTTTCCGCTCCGGTAGAGGGCATCTCCGGCACAGCGGGAGAGAGGCCGTACGTCACGGCGAAAGCTACTAGGCATGCGAGCGCTGGGAGCGTCATCTCGGGTAGCGTCGTCGTACTTTCTTGTGGTGAAGACTGGGCGGAACGGGTTGGCCCGTACGATGCATCGAGATCGCTTTTCTTTGCGGAGCTTGAGGTCGGACAATCGCAGAATGGTTGGGTCTTCCTTGGGTTCGGCGCTGGAACGATATGAGTGCATTGTCCTGCTCGACGATGGCTGGGTGCATACTTGATTTAACGGGAACAGTTGGCTTCTTTACGCCGGCTGGAAGGATTACGGACAATTCTGTTGGACTTGCGGTTCTTCCACGATGGATCGATGTCGGTGAGATGATGCAGAATAGGAATTTGACATACGAAGTTATATGGACTTGCGAGGTCGATGGAGGCCAAGCGCCAACCAGACTACCGGGCCGTGGCTTTGTTGAGGTCCCAGAGTGGGCTCTACTGTACCTCTCCTCGCGCCGGTGCTTACCAGTGGATGGCCCATCGCCATGCGTCGGCGCAGGATAAGGAAAAAGGGAATTGTGATCGAATGGGAAGCCCTAGACAGCGTTCATGCCAACGCTCATTCGTCTGCTCACGCCGCCTCTGTCGCTGCTAGTCCACGCGGCGATAGCGGGGAGGCTCTAGCGTATCGCCTACCGCCCGGGCGGGAGGGCCGAACCCGGGGAGCCGCGCGAGCTGCACCGCATCGGCCCGTGCGATCATCCCAAAACTCTGTCGTCGACACGTCCTGTGAGAAGAAAGGGGTGGGAGAAGGCGGGCAGGTAGATGCACGACAAATGACGCACGGAACGTCTCGAAGTCTGTCCTGTTCAGACATGGGATGGTCGTGAACGCCGAGCGTAGGGCGCACTTGGGCTCTTGAACAAGTGCTCGCAGGTCGGCGTGGGCTGGCGGAGCTCGGACTGTTTCTAGGCTGTGAGATTGGACTGCCTCATCTGCTTTGCATACACACGCGTGTGTTTGCGAGGGCTGTAGCATAAGCATGCGGTCCAGTCGTTTGGTGGGAAGATGCAGGCGACCAGGCCACGAGGACGGTGATGTTGTTGCAGATTTTCGACCACTCTGGGATCTTGGTGTTCCGATCTGATAGCAGGATAAGCCGGACGCGAAGGGCAAGGGGACGCGACGCATGATATCAGACATGAGGCCTGCATGAGGGGTAGAATGCGGTGGTTGTATGCCGGGCCCAGATGTTCTATGCACTGGCGGATGTACTCTGAGTCGATATCTCAATTGGCAGGTGGACGAATAGGCAAGGCGGAGAAACCTGAGGAAAAGCACACCACCCGTTCTGCCGCGACCTGTAAGTTAGTCGGGAAATGTCGGCAAACTCCCTTGGAACGTTGCGGATGATGCCAGGTTAGGGAGGACAAATAAGGAAGGTGAACCGTGAACCATCGATCGAGGGCGGATCGAATCGATCACCGTCTCGTGCTCTCTACCATGGTCACGCAACGACCCGATCCTCGAATCGAATTCCAGAGAACGCAGGACACTCATCCTAAAAAGGATATGTGATACAATGGACAGCCCATTATTTACCGGGGAAGTAGCTGGGAAGGAGGTACGTCACGGTCTTTCCGACAATTAGAGAGAGAGACAGAACCCACCGATCTTGTAGAGCACGAACACGAGCGCACCTCCTCGTCTAGTGTGACGAGTAGTACGACGCTTCCAGCCAGCCAGTTCCCTTTCCCTCCCCCGACGACTTCCTCCTCTTCCTCGCACCATACCGTCTTTTCTGTGCAGGTTCAAGCATTCTCAAAACCTCGATACACGCCCAGTCTCATGAACTCACCATCCACGATCTCTTTGACATCCTAATACTCCATCTCGGCATCCCATTACCGCACCGTGAATCATCACCATTACTTCCGTGTTGCACTTCCGCAGGGCTCCTCTTCCAAGGGTACCATCTCCCACATCTCCAGTATCCCGTTGCCCCGGTCTCCCTCCTAGCGGCACATGCAAAAGACAAACCAAGCCTACCCCTCAAATGAAGTAAGCACCAACTTATTTTCGCTCTGGACGTCGGTCTGGCTCAGAACTCGAACAGGATCAAGGTGCCCGCCGCCTACGCGATCTTAGGGCCAGCAACGCAGAGACAGAACGTGCCACCCTCTCCATGTTTCTCGCTGACCTGCACACTGATCTGTTCCACCCAGTTTCCGCCCCGGGACCCGCGTCACGAAGACCTGACGATGTTGTCTAAGTCCAGACTCGTCGTTCGCGTAGCCAGCGTCTTCCTCCGCCACGCGCGCCTTCCCATCCGCTGCGTCGGAGCTGTCATCTGCTAGGAGCGGCAAGTACGAAGAGGCAGCTGTAGCAGCTCTATGTCTGTTTTCCTTGTGCTTGATGTGCACGACCCGGTTGGGTGCCGCGACCGGCCGGTCGAGGAGGATGTGCGCAGGTGCGAGGCTGAGGGAAAGCGATCCTGGGGGGTTCGTGTTAGTGCTCAACGAGATCAGTACGTGCCTTCCGTCCCTTCTCTCATATGCCTGGCTGAAGCATCCCTTCACGACAACCCCGTGTTAAGTTCCCACTCCCCGGCCCTGTACCAGTGCACGAATCGCCATTATATCATCAGCTGGAATGCGTATCCACTGTCTGAACTGGTTCTGAAGGTCAACTTGGGTACAAACTGTTTACAGTAACGTGATCTATCTCCCATCGTCATCAGAAACGAATACGTGCCCTATGTGTGTTATTTTCTAATACTTACTTGCTGCAAGACGTTGTCGTGAATTCGATTATACTGCACTTGGCCACTATTTTCTGGCAGAAGAAGAGCGGAGCGCGAGATTCGGGAGAGTTTAGATGAGTTCAAGTTGATGAGTACTTACTGAGTGTCGGTCGTGCAGGGAGTCACGTGATGTATATGAACTTTACGACGGAACTATAATGTGAGGATATCGGGTACCGATAGTGCAGGATCATCGAAAAGGAGAGAGTGGCCGTCTGGATGGAGACTTCTCTCCAAAGAAAAAAAAGGTTAAGTGGCGAACGGACGAGAAAGATACGTGCGTAAAGAAAATATCCAAAAAAGAGAGAAGGAAAACGAGCATACATGAATTCAGTGCACGCGTACCCACTCCCCCTGCTCAAACCCCCGAAGGGACCACAACGCCGCGTAGTGCAGATCCTAGCGGATGGCGTGTCCACAGAGGGAGACGCGACGGGCTTTCTTTCTTCCGCCTTCGCAGCCTCGGTCGCTAGAGTAGAGCCCGCAGGTGGAGCGTGCGAAGCGCCTGCGCGTTCGGCAATAGCGAGCTGACCTGCTCGTACAGCGCTTGCAGCGAGACCTAGTACCGATCAGTCAGAGAAAGGGCCGACGCGTACCTCATCTGAAGTGCCCTCGGGAGACACCTCGAGCACCTCGAGCCCTGCGCCAGTATTCCCCAGCGCGCCTAATAACCGTCCGCACGTGCGCATGACCACGTCGGGCACGAGTACGAGTATGAGCTCCTTCAGTACGCCGCCGAGCGCGCCGAACAGCGCTGCGGGGCGTAGGCCATTGTACAGCGTGCTCGCGATGCGTAGCGTCACACAGCGCAGCGGACGGGAGCCCAGCCGTGAGGCCGGGGCTGCTGTCGGGAATGGCAAGGCGCGGCGCGGCGGTGGGTGGGACGTCGTGCGCTGCAGGGAGAACGCTGACGAAGTGGAGAGGCGTGAGGTGGGTACGACGTGCGGGCGGGCGTGGAGAGAAATTTGTCGAAAGAATGCGTAGGAAAACGTGTCGGTAAGGCGAGATGAGGGACATCTCGGACATGCGCGGGAAGGAAGGTGAGACGGGAAAATCGGTGCAGAGATGATGCTGGCGCGTCACCAGAGGCCGCGAGCATTCTCACTTTGATATTTGACTGTGATATTAATCTAAATAATTTGTTGAGGTTCACAAAGCTGATTGAGGGGGATATTGTCGAGCTGACTACTTCTGATGAATTGGTGTAAACAAGAGAGACAAAAAAGGTTGGATATTTGAGAGAAATACCGGTCACTGGCACAAGTCGAGCCGAACGGTTTGGTCGACTACAGTACCAGTCAACTACTCTGTATCATCGGCAAGACACGTTCTTTTTTTTTTTTTTGGACAAGCGATATATTATTATTTTTTTTTTTTTTGAAAGCGCTCTGTTCCTGTACTAAATATTACCTAAAATATCTAGCAACCCGAGAACAGACGTTAGACGAGAGGAAGTTGTAGGTACCAGCCCTGTCTAACACGCTGAAGCCGGACCAAGGTCCGAGTAGTGAGGCAAAATACGAATTTGGGTACACCCCTGGTGTTGGGGTAGTGTGGGACTCATTGCGCATCTCCTGCGATGGGCCGGGCCTGATGCGCTATACTACCCACTAAAACCTCACGGTTGTGGATCCAGTTATACAGTGGATCGGAGAATTTTCTTAATACGTTTCCCAGCTCGCCTCCACGAGCTGGGCCGGGCGGTCTCGTCGCATTTTAACTTTGCTCGCTATTATTTTGTCCTTTGTTAGTCTCTTGTTGACTATGTTTAGCTGGCGCTTTTGATCTCGTGTGGGCTGTGCGTCGTTTCCTGAATCACCCTTTCGCATCTCAAGACCTGTGCTGCTTCCGACGCTAGAATTTGTAGGAGCCTGCCAGTGCTGGCACCCTTATTCTCGTCCTTTTTTGTCGTGCTCGCCCATTGTTTAGCGGTGCGTTTCCTTGTTGCGCCGAGATCGGCGGGGTATAAGACAAGCAGCCTACTCCCAGGATCAAGCCCAGGTTCATTGGCGGCCACTTTTCGGGGTCATATGGCCACAGGTCCTTGGCCATTTCCCGTATGGGATTGACCGAGCAGGTTCGGCAGTACAAGGGTATGTGGGTCATTGATTCTGTGTGTGCGCGATTCTTGAACAGGGATTTCGTACTCTCGGCATGGTGGTGCGTTTACACATGCTTTTCCAGCTCGTTTCGTCCGTTTCTCATTCCCCATGTACTAGTAGGTGCTGCCCGCAGCTCATGATAGCCTGGTGTTGTTGTGGTGAGTAGTAGACATCGACCCGAGGGGGAGCGTAGATAGAAATATTAGGGATGAGAGGCACACGGAAGCACAGACGATGCGGACGCTTTAACGCGAGAGTAAATTCATAGGTGGGATATTCATTGTCCGTAATCAACGACGTATGTTAGTCAACCATAGATTATATGCGTGATTGTAATTGAATAGTAATAAGTAGAGAGTTATTCCGGGTCCAGAAGACCCATGGATGTTACATCCACTCGGACGCTCTGGTGGTGGCTCAAGCGCTGGTGGTTTTTGAGGCTCGCCTGGCCTTGCTGCTGTGTCCTTGACTGGTCTGGATGGTACTCTTTTTCGGGCAGAGTAGTGGTGTCGACGGCCTTGGCATGGCTCAAGAAGGGTGGGTCAGGTTGTCGTCGTCGTCGTTCTGAATCGGCTGGGTCAGCCGGCGTCGTACGGTTGGTCGAGGTGGCGGGAAACGCGGAGAATCAGAGCTAATAAATAGGTAAGGCGGGTGGAGCCTGAGGAGAACGTGGCGAGTGGAGGTCGGTGGGAACGGTGACGGGTAGGGGTGGGAGGTCGATAGCCCAGGATGGGGACGCGAGCGATAAGCCGGGGAGTGGAGGTGGCAACACCGTATGGATGAGTGGTGGGGGTGGGGGGGTGACATGGGTGACGAGTCAGATGGTAGCGACAAATGGGCAAGGGTGGGCATAGGAGGTGGGCGCAGGTGTGCAGGTAATAGGTCGGTCGGCAGTAGCGAATGGGTGGGCAGAGGCATGTGAGACTGGGACAACGGTTTAGGCGACATGTCGGACAGTGGCAGAAAGCGGGCAGGCAGAGGCGTAGACGGTGAGGGTGCAGGCAATAAGTTGGGCAGCGAAGGCGAACGGATGGACGGAGGCACGAGAGGCGAGGGCAAAGTCCTTTGCGATGAGAACACGTGGGGCGAGTTGGACGACGCGATGATTGGGCAGGTGGGGGTCTAGGAGGTAGGGATAAAGACGCAGGAAACAAGTCATGTGTCGACGTGGTATGCAGGTGGCAGGGTCGATGGTGGGGTTGTAGGTGATGGATCGGACAGCATACCGGTGGGGGCCAACGACATATATTAGTTAACCATAGTGTATGTGTTATCCTGAAATGACCGTCCCCGGTCAAACCTCTTTCTTTTGGCTCTTGGCTGTATGGCAGCGGTTGTGTGTGTTGAAAGCAACCTCATCTGACGGTGCCGGTGGGGTTTGAGATGCCAATGACAGATGTGAGGTTGGTCGTGCGAACGAAGTGCTAGTGGTGAGAGGGAGCATTGAGATTGACGGACGTCCATGGTATGGCTTAAGATGGGTGAGTCAGGGTGTTGTCGTCATCGTTCTGATTCGGCTGAGTCGGCTGGCGTCGTATCAGTTGGTCAAGGTGGCGGGGAATGCGTAGATGCAAAGCCGATGGGTAAGGTGGAAGGGGCCAGAAGAAGACGTGGCGAGCGGAGGTCGATGGGACGGTGGAGGGTGAGGGTGGGGGGAAAACGTCAGCATGAAGTTGATGGCATGAGATGAGGACACGAGCGATAGGGTGGAGGTGACAAGACAGTATGGACGAGCGATGAGTGTGAGGGGGGTGACACAGGTGGCGAGTCAGATGATAGGCAGGATGTGGATGGGCGGGCAAAGGTATGGGAGGCGGGGGCAATGGTTTAGGCATCACATTGGGCAGCAGCAGAAAGCGGGCAGGCAGAGGCGTGGGTGGTGAAGACATGGATGGTGCGGGCGCAGGCAACGAGTTGGGTAGCAGAGGTGAGCAGGCGGGCAGAGGTACAAGGGGGGAGGGCAAGGTAATTTGCGGTGAGAGTATGTACGAGTTGTATGGCGTGACAATTGGACAGGTGGAGTTCGAGGAGTTGGGGATAAGGACGCAGGTAATAAGTCAGGTGGCAACGTGCCAGTAGTACGGGCGGGTAGTGGGAACGATGGTGAAGGCGTAGGCGAGTCAGGCAGCATACCGACGAGGACCAGCATCAATGTCAACTCAAAGTGGTTGTAGATTTCTCTCACCGGGGTCATTAAGTCGTTGGGACCGTGGGGAGGTGGCCAGGCAGCAGAGTGCAGGCGGACATCTGCAACAGGTGCAGGAGATGACTGGGTGGCTCGGAATGGGGACAGTCGGGGGGTCGATAGTCCTGGTTGACCGGCAGTGTGTTGGTACTTGAGGGCTGGCGGTGGCCTGCGTTCGTTGTTTGCTCAGGACTGGGGGTACTTGCGAGGACTACGCTTGCCACCTCGAAGACGACCGTAAAGTCAAATGGCTATTCCACTGGTTGAAAAGGGCATTTGATCTCGAGGGAGAAAAAACGAACACTGGTCGTTGGGGTAGAATCCGCTCCAAAATATGGCACCGTAGTCGGATTTCAGTTTCTGTCAGCCGTGCGCTGCGGAAGGGGGTCAATTACTCACGGATGATCCACCTTGGAGAAGCTGTGCACTGGGCCCATTGTTATCGTGTTGGGTAGGTGTGAGGCGACTCCGTGGGGGTTGGAGGTACTTGTGTGGCATGGGCTGTGTTTTATTGAAACTACGTGGGAGTGCGCTGTTCTGAATAGGCGGACGGAGACAACGCTCAGAAGGCTCAGCCATGTGTGTTGTCTCGGGGGCTTTTTCCAGATGTTGTCTCTTCAACCTTTCTGTACCGCTGGGTGCATGTTCTACTGGAGATTGATCGTGATGGGGAACTAGTGGGGGTATAGCAGACTATGTGCTACAGTACAGGTAATAATTTTACATAGGTCTTTTTACTAGTCGCTACAGGTTTTGTTGTTACACTTTCACAGGTAATACACGCTCGTCGTTATGTTTTGTGGTTCATGGTTCATGGTTCACTGGTTCTGCGGTGAGGGCCACTGGTGTGCGAGGGTGGAGATAGGGCTACTGCCATTGCAGTGGATTCCAGTCTCTCTCCCCATCCTTGCCCTGGCTTAGCCGTGGGAAAATCCGGACCATGGTGGTGGTTGCGGTTCAAGGAGCCCGTCGACCAGGTGGTGGTTACCATTGAAGGCATAGACCCGACAAGCGATATATTAGGTAGCGAAGGATAGTAACTAGGTTACCTAACAATCCTACCTAACGCGCTGATGCAAACCTCGGAGGCTCGAAAAACGGGGAAAAATGCATTGACGCACACCCAAACAAGGGGGGTCAAAAAATTTAAAAATTGCACGGGGTCGGTAAATTTTTTTAAGGGTCCGAGCCTTAACCCCCCCCCCCGGTGTACCCCTCAAAAAGGAAATTTTATCCAAATATAGAACCAATGCAGTTCACCTCTCGCATTTCTGAATGTGCTGCACCCACGCGCAGCCTTAGCTATTAAACAATGATGTCCCCCCGAACCTTGCAAATATCTGTATGACGTTGTGCATCACGCGGAGGCATGCACGATCGAATGGCCCAGGGATGGACGAGGCACAGCGACGTGTGGCCCGTGAGGGCTATGGCAGCATCCAGTGCAAGGGGCAAAAAATTACTCTCATATTCAGCAATAAAAGAATTATCTACGCCGTGCTAGGTGTAAATAAAGGAGTCAAGATGGGGCCAACGACGTCGCATGCCTTGTTGCGTGCCTTCCTTTGTCGCGGTCTTCGACTCGTTGTCGGCGTATGGTTGTCGTAACCGCTGACATCTTTGTCACTCTGCGTTGCCGTGGTCGCAGTCCTAACTGAACTTCGAGTCTGAGGAACAGCTCGAGGCAGCGACGGCGCATTTCAATGGTCAGCCGATCCGCCCCGATGATCAACGGTGCCCGCGCCTTGTGTGCCGTGTTCGGAGGAGGGAAGACGATCTGATGGCTGGCGTCGGCGCGCAGCGTGGTAACGCCATGCATATCAAGTGGGTCAAGGACCAAAAAGCAAAGGTTCAGCGTGAACAGGCAGACACGGTAGGCTCACCGAAGGACATGGTGGGGCCCTCATCACCTTTGTCGGTATCAAGTGACGACAGCCGAGAGGCTGAGGAGCATGTTTCTGCTCACTCGATCCTCTCGCGTTCGCCTTCTATCGCGAGTACGAACTCACGGTCGTCGTCGCTGTCGTCTTCGTCACTCTATGTTGCCGTGGTCACAGTCCTAATTACTCCGTTGTTGTCGTCACTGCCTTACCGACGTCGCTGTAATGGCCTGGCCATCGGCCCGTTGTCGTTCGCGACTGGCGTTAAGGCGGGACTTGCATACCGTGTTGAGTCGACGTCGCGGCGGGATCTCTTGCGGCGTCCACACTGCGTTGTGGCATTGTGGGGGCTTGCACGCTGTGTTGTGATGGCGTGATGGCGTTGCAGCGCGACGTCGTGATGAGTCTTGCGCGCTGTGACGGGGTAGCAGAAGTTGCAGACGCCTATGGCGAAAGGTGTATGCGGCGACCACGGGTTTGCATGCAGTGAGACGGAGGTGGGATTGAGATACGCGCGAGAGAAACAATAATAAGTCATGAATCGCTTGTTCTGAGAGAGATAACCACATACCGCGAGCAAACCGCCGAACCCGCCGGATACTGAAGCGGCAGAAAAAAGACGGCAGGACGGACGCTGTACTTGAAGCGCGTGTACCAGCTGTACATGGAAAGAGAACATCGGGAGCAAGGTGGTGTGGTTGGTGCGTTGTGGGGCATAACGGGTCTTGCACGCCATGATGGGGTGGCAGTGGCGGTGAGCTTCCATGGGAGGGAGGAGCCCAGGTACTACATAGGCGGTGAGAAACACAATGGAACCAAAAAGGAAAAAAAACCTTATCTTGATCACTGGGCTGAAGCCCAGCTCGTCATCAACTGTCTCTTCCTTGGGTGTTGCAAGAACGGTGGCGGAAGGTGGCAGAGCGACAGGGCGGGAACACCGCGGGAACACTGCGGGAACCCAACGGATAAGCGGGCCGGCCTTCTAGACGCCCAAAAAGTAAATATTTTTAAGGACTTTCGGCCGACCCCCCCCCCCCCGGCATCGGGTCACAGAACCACGGCCCGAACCCCCCTTGCACCCAAAGGGATGGGTAGTGTGGGACCCAAGTGCTTCGGTTTACCCGGTAGAACCTACTACCCACTAAAAAACCACGTTTCAATTCATCCAATTACTTGGGAGGTTGCGATGCCTCTTTTGTGATGCTCACCTGGGTGTTTTTCATGATGTTTATGTAATATTTTTCCGCAGCACTTTCGTTGCTGTTGTTTTGTTCTCCTGTTGATTACTCTTGGAGCCATATGCTCTCTACTTATCTTTCCGTGCTTTCCACGGATGTTTCTTTCACATTTCAAGGTCCAAATCAGGTATGCTGATTCAGAGATATTGATTTTGAGCGGCGGACGTGGTGTTCTTGGGTCATATCGTGTGGTTGTGCCATTCCGGGTTTTGTTATGTTGTTGAGCGGGCCGCAGGGCCGGTTGGAAAGTTGAAAAAAAAAAAAAAAAAAAAAAAGTTGGGGTGCGAGCTCGCACTCAAGTATCGGGGTGTTCCCACCCATATTTTAATGTGTCTGGAAGTTTGTGGCGCTTCAATTAGCAGGCTATATAGTAGTTGTGGTTTCATTTGAGGGGGTCACCCTCTACATGGTATTCACGGAGTAGGTATCAAGGTATGCGTGGGGTGCGGGTTGTCCCCTAGTGGGTATGCGTGAGGGCAGTGCCTCTGGGTATGTGTGAGGGCAGTGCCTCTAGGTATGCGTGAGGGCAGTGCCTCTAGGTATGCGTGAGGGCAGTGCCTCTGGGTGTGCGTGAGGGGGTCCCTCGGTGTAATGCCACCACAGGGGCGTTAAGTACGACGTGTACTTCGTAAGTCAACGGGATTGGAAAGGCGCGAGTCGGTTAAGACTCAGTTCAGTGGTGAACAAGTACCACTAGGTCTCCCAGGGACACTAGGGTAATAGTGGGATATGAGGCTCAAGCGTAGAGGCGAGCGAAGAACAGGGACTCAAGCGCAAGGGCGAGTCAAACAGGAGTCGTGAGGCAAAGACGATGTGGTATTACACAAGAAGTCAAGTCTACCGTACAAGCTAGGTAAAGCGTGACTTATGTACTAATACAGGATGTTTGCGAGTCGCAAACATATGGCGCGATCCTAGGATACTGGTCCTAGAGAGCTATCAAAGGGAAAGTACGAATACGGAACAAGGGAATTCCGCGGGACGACGCGTGCAACAGAAGTCGTCCGTGGGTTCTGGAAGTCGCGCCACGGGGCGTCGAAACGGTCATACGGTAGGTGCAAGCTAGAAACCGGAAAGCGTATCGAACCGGATCGTATCGTAAAAGTACAATGAATGCGCAAGGGGGAGGAGAGTCATAGTATGGAGGCAAAATCGTAACATTACCCCCCCATTAGACTCGGAGTCGCCACGACTCCGACTAGTCACTGGTGTAAGCGTAATCTTCTTCGGCAGGTATGTTCGACGGGATGGGAGATGGAGTGCGGGGGCAGACGTGACGGCGAAGAAACATGAAACGTCCGTGCTCACCGCAGTCCCGACACTGCTCGTACATCGGGCACTTGATCTCCTCGTGCCTTGCGTCGTGTCGCAGACACTTGCCGCACCACCTGGGGCGACTGTCTGGGTCGATGTATGCGGGGGACATGGGAGAGAGCCTGCGAATGAGGCAGGCGTTAGACCGATGAACTCGACTACCGCACCATTTGCACGGTTCGCGTTCCCGTCGGTCCGGACACCGAGCCACCAAATGCTCGGTGGACTTACACTGGAAACACTTGCGCTGCCGCTGACGGCCCTCTCCTTGAAGGCGCGGCATCTCGCAAGGTCCCCCGACGCGTGGGAGAAGGGGGGTCTGCTCGGGTGTTCCCCTAGGGCGCACCGGCTTCGCATGAAGCTCTGCGTATTTGTTAGATATGAGGGGGATGGCTCGAGCATACTGCAGCCGCTTGCGCACACCAGCGAAATCCATGTCGAGCCCGAACTCGTCCTTAGTCAGCTCAGACTGGAGACGCCGAAGGTCCGATGCCCGCGTCTGTATCGCGTCCCTGCGTATCAAACACTCGCGGAGGCGGGACACCTCAGCGTGAAGACGGGGACTCCGCAGCTCTGCAAGCACCTCGTCAAGTACGATGGCGCGGGGGTCGTGAGGATGGAACATGTCTAGCTGGTTATTGGTGATGTGCTGAGGGAGTTGGTCGCCGTACACCGAGTTGAGAAAGACCTGCGAGATATAACAGGGGTGGCCTTTCCCCATGGTTCCGACGACTTCCTGATAACTCTTTCGATAGTAGATGAAGCGAGCGGTCTGTAGCGGGTGGTCAACTCCGCCGATCAAGAGTGGGAAGAAGGAGGGAGAAGTGGAGTCGTTTGGAAAAAAGGGGAGGCCAGGGTTTACTGCGTCTTCCTCTTCATCCTCATCATCGAGGAGGGCGAGGGCGGGGTTTGGCTCGGCGATGCGTAGTTGGGGGATGGGTGTAGGGATGTGGTCAAGTCCCGCAGGAAAGTGCGGGGGTCGGGACATGGGTCGCGTCGCTCAGCGATGATGCAAGAGGGGGTGGCGGCGTGAGGGAGTACGGGACTGGTACGTCGTGCACGACAACTGGCATGTCGACAGGTGGGGGTGATACTGATAGTTGGACAGGCGGGACAGTGGGGAGGTTGATCGACGTGGTCGGGGTGACACATAATGATCAGTGGTGGCTTATATAATTGATACCCCCAGCCGACGGTGAGAATCTTTTATCGTTCATACTCAGCCGACGTCGGCCGACGTCAGAGACTCCTACATAGTTGATAGTCCAACCGGTGCCGGCTGGAAGCGGGGGGTCCGACGCACTCCCTGCTTTGGAATTAGAGTCCTAAGCAAATGAATATACCATATATGACCATTCTACAGTTCATTTAATCACATACAGGAACGATCAAGTGTGTAGTAAGAATGGTGATATGACATGGATCATCAACTCAGATATGTGTATTGGGGTGCAAGAATATCAGAACACTTTGATGTGATAGAAATAATAATAAGGAGTGTCCGATAAAATGGATAGAGCATCATCCATGCATGTAATAGATGAGTGATGTATAGGGATGCTAGTACGACACAATGGTGTTGAATACATTACTTGAATGGATACAGGAGAGTCCTGGTCACATTTGCCATGACATGGGACATCTCATCAGATAGTACAATACTTATTAAACTATCGGGAGGTCCGACAGAATAGATGGGTGGTTCATAGGGATGCTAGGACCATGTTCTACTAGTTATGACGTTGTACATACAGTTGGAATGGATACAGGAGAGTCCTGGTCACATTTGCCATGACATGGGACATCTCATCAAATAGTACAACATGGTTTAAACTATTGGGAGGTCCGACAGAATAGATGAGTGATTCATAGGGATGCCAGTACAACACAATGGCATTGAATACATTACTTGAATGGATACAGGAGAGTCCTGGTCACATTTGCCATGACATGGGACATCTCATCAGATAGTACAATACTATTTAAACTATCGGGAGGTCCGACAGAATACATGGGTGGTTCATAGGAGGGATGCAAGGACCATGTACTACTAGTTATGACGTTGTACATACAGTTGAAATAGATATAGGAGAGTCCTGGTGGTTCATAGGGATGCTAGGACCTTGTACTATTGGAATGGATATAGGAGAGTCCTGGTTGCATTTGCCATGGCATAGGACATCTCATCAGATAGTACAATACTATTTAAACTGTCGGGAGGTCCGACAGAATAGATTGTTGGTTCATGGGGATGCTAGGACCATGTACTACTAGTTATGATATTATGATGTTGTACATACGGTTGCAATGGGTACAGAAGAGTCCTTGATGCATTAGAGTAATTTGGGCATTACCAGTGCCAGTGGACATCCCATCAGATAGTACAACACCATTCAAACTATCAGGAGGTCTGACAGAATAGATGGGTGTTTCATAGGGATGCTAGTGTTACACAATGGTAGTGGATATATACTTTAAATGGATATAGGAGAGTCCTAGATGCATTTGGATCATTGCCATGATGTGGAACATGTAACAATGTTGAGCATATGATTGGAATGGACACAGGAGAGTCCTCAATGAATTAGAGTTGTTCATACTCAGCTGACATTGGAGACTCTGGCATGGGACATCACTGCAATGACGTAGGACATCTGCACAGATGGTGTCAAACACCCCACAATGGTGTAGGAACATCCATAAAATGATGTGGGACACCTCTACAATGATGTGGGACATCATCACAGATGGCATTGGATACCCCTAGAATGATGCAGGACATCCCTAGAATGATGTAGGACAGTGCCACAGATGGTGTTGGACACCCCTACAATGACATGGGACACCCTGACAATGATGTGGGACATCGCTACAATGATGTAGGACATCACCACAGATGGTGTCGGGCACCCCGACAATGATATGGGACATCCCTACAATGATGTAGGACATCACCACGGATGGTGTTGGACACCCCTACAATGATGTGGGACACCCTGACAATGATATAGGACACCCCTAGAATGATGTAGGACATCACCATAGATGGTGTCGGACACCCCTACAATGACATGGGACACCCTGACAATGATGTGGGACATCCCTACAATGATGTAGGACATCACCACAGATGGTTTCGGGCACCCCGACAATGATATGGGACATCCCTACAATGATGTAGGACATCACCACAGATGGTGTCAGATACCTGTACAATGATGTGGGACACCCTGACAATGATGTGGGACATCCCAACAATGATGTAGGACTTCACAAGAGATGGTATTGGACACCCCTACAATAATGTGGGACACCCTGACAATGATATAGGACATCCCTACAATGATGTAGGACATCACCATAGATGGTGTCGGACACCCCTACAATGATGTAGGACATCACCATAGATGGTGTTGGACACCCCTACAATGATGTAGGACATCACCATAGATGGTGTTGGACACCCCTACAATGATGTAGGACATCACCACAGATGGTGTCGTAAACCCCTACAACAATGTAGGACATCACCACAGATGGTGTCGGACACCCCTACAATGATGTAGGACATCACCACAGATGGTGTTGGACACCCTTACAATGATGTGGGACACCTCTACAATGATGTGGGACATCATCACAGATGGCATTGGATACCCCTAGAATGATGCAGGACATCCCTAGAATGATGTAGGACATTGCCACAGATGGTGTTGGACACCCCTACAATGACATGGGACACCCTGACAATGATGTGGGACATCGCTACAATGATGTAGGACATCACCACAGATGGTGTCGTAAACCCCTACAACAATGTAGGACATCACCACAGATGGTGTCGGACACCCCTACAATGATGTAGGACATCACCACAGATGGTGTTGGACACCCTTACAATGATGTGGGACACCTCTACAATGATGTGGGACATCATCACAGATGGCATTGGATACCCCTAGAATGATGCAGGACATCCCTAGAATGATGTAGGACATTGCCACAGATGGTGTTGGACACCCCTACAATGACATGGGACACCCTGACAATAATGTGGGACATCGCTACAATGATGTAGGACATCACCACAGATGGTGTCAGGCACCCCGACAATGATATGGGACATCCCTACAATGATGTAGGACATCACCACAGATGGTGTTGGACACCCCTACAATAATGTGGGACACCCTGACAATGATATAGGACACCCCTACAATGATGTAGGACATCACCATAGATGGTGTCGGACACCCCTACAATAATGTGGGAAACCCTGACAATGATATAGGACACCCCTACAATGATGTAGGACATCACCATAGATGGTGTCGGACACCCCTACAATGACATGGGACACCCTGACAATGATGTGGGACATCCCTACAATGATGTAGGACATCACCACAGATGGTGTCGTAAACCCCTACAACAATGTAGGACATCACCACAGATGGTGTCGGACACCCCTACAATGATGTAGGACATCACCACAGATGGTGTCGGACACCCTTACAATGATGTGGGACACCTCTACAATGATGTGGGACATCATCACAGATGGCATTGGATACCCCTAGAATGATGCAGGACATCCCTAGAATGATGTAGGACATTGCCACAGATGGTGTTGGACACCCCTACAATGACATGGGACACCCTGACAATGATGTGGGACATCACTACAATGATGTAGGACATCACCACAGATGGTGTCGGGCACCCCGACAATGATATGGGACACCTCTACAATGATGTGGGACATCATCACAGATGGCATTGGATACCCCTAGAATGATGCAGGACATCCCTAGAATGATGTAGGACAGTGCCACAGATGGTGTTGGACACCCCTACAATGACATGGGACACCCTGACAATGATGTGGGACATCGCTACAATGATGTAGGACATCACCACAGATGGTGTCGGGCACCCCGACAATGATATGGGACATCCCTACAATGATGTAGGACATCACCACGGATGGTGTTGGACACCCCTACAATGATGTGGGACACCCTGACAATGATATAGGACACCCCTAGAATGATGTAGGACATCACCATAGATGGTGTCGGACACCCCTACAATGACATGGGACACCCTGACAATGATGTGGGACATCCCTACAATGATGTAGGACATCACCACAGATGGTTTCGGGCACCCCGACAATGATATGGGACATCCCTACAATGATGTAGGACATCACCACAGATGGTGTCAGATACCTGTACAATGATGTGGGACACCCTGACAATGATGTGGGACATCCCAACAATGATGTAGGACTTCACAAGAGATGGTATTGGACACCCCTACAATAATGTGGGACACCCTGACAATGATATAGGACATCCCTACAATGATGTAGGACATCACCATAGATGGTGTCGGACACCCCTACAATGATGTAGGACATCACCATAGATGGTGTTGGACACCCCTACAATGATGTAGGACATCACCATAGATGGTGTTGGACACCCCTACAATGATGTAGGACATCACCACAGATGGTGTCGTAAACCCCTACAACAATGTAGGACATCACCACAGATGGTGTCGGACACCCCTACAATGATGTAGGACATCACCACAGATGGTGTTGGACACCCTTACAATGATGTGGGACACCTCTACAATGATGTGGGACATCATCACAGATGGCATTGGATACCCCTAGAATGATGCAGGACATCCCTAGAATGATGTAGGACATTGCCACAGATGGTGTTGGACACCCCTACAATGACATGGGACACCCTGACAATGATGTGGGACATCGCTACAATGATGTAGGACATCACCACAGATGGTGTCGTAAACCCCTACAACAATGTAGGACATCACCACAGATGGTGTCGGACACCCCTACAATGATGTAGGACATCACCACAGATGGTGTTGGACACCCTTACAATGATGTGGGACACCTCTACAATGATGTGGGACATCATCACAGATGGCATTGGATACCCCTAGAATGATGCAGGACATCCCTAGAATGATGTAGGACATTGCCACAGATGGTGTTGGACACCCCTACAATGACATGGGACACCCTGACAATAATGTGGGACATCGCTACAATGATGTAGGACATCACCACAGATGGTGTCAGGCACCCCGACAATGATATGGGACATCCCTACAATGATGTAGGACATCACCACAGATGGTGTTGGACACCCCTACAATAATGTGGGACACCCTGACAATGATATAGGACACCCCTACAATGATGTAGGACATCACCATAGATGGTGTCGGACACCCCTACAATAATGTGGGAAACCCTGACAATGATATAGGACACCCCTACAATGATGTAGGACATCACCATAGATGGTGTCGGACACCCCTACAATGACATGGGACACCCTGACAATGATGTGGGACATCCCTACAATGATGTAGGACATCACCACAGATGGTGTCGTAAACCCCTACAACAATGTAGGACATCACCACAGATGGTGTCGGACACCCCTACAATGATGTAGGACATCACCACAGATGGTGTCGGACACCCTTACAATGATGTGGGACACCTCTACAATGATGTGGGACATCATCACAGATGGCATTGGATACCCCTAGAATGATGCAGGACATCCCTAGAATGATGTAGGACATTGCCACAGATGGTGTTGGACACCCCTACAATGACATGGGACACCCTGACAATGATGTGGGACATCACTACAATGATGTAGGACATCACCACAGATGGTGTCGGGCACCCCGACAATGATATGGGACACCTCTACAATGATGTGGGACATCATCACAGATGGCATTGGATACCCCTAGAATGATGCAGGACATCCCTAGAATGATGTAGGACAGTGCCACAGATGGTGTTGGACACCCCTACAATGACATGGGACACCCTGACAATGATGTGGGACATCGCTACAATGATGTAGGACATCACCACAGATGGTGTCGGGCACCCCGACAATGATATGGGACATCCCTACAATGATGTAGGACATCACCACGGATGGTGTTGGACACCCCTACAATGATGTGGGACACCCTGACAATGATATAGGACACCCCTAGAATGATGTAGGACATCACCATAGATGGTGTCGGACACCCCTACAATGACATGGGACACCCTGACAATGATGTGGGACATCCCTACAATGATGTAGGACATCACCACAGATGGTTTCGGGCACCCCGACAATGATATGGGACATCCCTACAATGATGTAGGACATCACCACAGATGGTGTCAGATACCTGTACAATGATGTGGGACACCCTGACAATGATGTGGGACATCCCAACAATGATGTAGGACTTCACAAGAGATGGTATTGGACACCCCTACAATAATGTGGGACACCCTGACAATGATATAGGACATCCCTACAATGATGTAGGACATCACCATAGATGGTGTCGGACACCCCTACAATGATGTAGGACATCACCATAGATGGTGTTGGACACCCCTACAATGATGTAGGACATCACCATAGATGGTGTTGGACACCCCTACAATGATGTAGGACATCACCACAGATGGTGTCGTAAACCCCTACAACAATGTAGGACATCACCACAGATGGTGTCGGACACCCCTACAATGATGTAGGACATCACCACAGATGGTGTTGGACACCCTTACAATGATGTGGGACACCTCTACAATGATGTGGGACATCATCACAGATGGCATTGGATACCCCTAGAATGATGCAGGACATCCCTAGAATGATGTAGGACATTGCCACAGATGGTGTTGGACACCCCTACAATGACATGGGACACCCTGACAATGATGTGGGACATCGCTACAATGATGTAGGACATCACCACAGATGGTGTCGTAAACCCCTACAACAATGTAGGACATCACCACAGATGGTGTCGGACACCCCTACAATGATGTAGGACATCACCACAGATGGTGTTGGACACCCTTACAATGATGTGGGACACCTCTACAATGATGTGGGACATCATCACAGATGGCATTGGATACCCCTAGAATGATGCAGGACATCCCTAGAATGATGTAGGACATTGCCACAGATGGTGTTGGACACCCCTACAATGACATGGGACACCCTGACAATAATGTGGGACATCGCTACAATGATGTAGGACATCACCACAGATGGTGTCAGGCACCCCGACAATGATATGGGACATCCCTACAATGATGTAGGACATCACCACAGATGGTGTTGGACACCCCTACAATAATGTGGGACACCCTGACAATGATATAGGACACCCCTACAATGATGTAGGACATCACCATAGATGGTGTCGGACACCCCTACAATAATGTGGGAAACCCTGACAATGATATAGGACACCCCTACAATGATGTAGGACATCACCATAGATGGTGTCGGACACCCCTACAATGACATGGGACACCCTGACAATGATGTGGGACATCCCTACAATGATGTAGGACATCACCACAGATGGTGTCGTAAACCCCTACAACAATGTAGGACATCACCACAGATGGTGTCGGACACCCCTACAATGATGTAGGACATCACCACAGATGGTGTCGGACACCCTTACAATGATGTGGGACACCTCTACAATGATGTGGGACATCATCACAGATGGCATTGGATACCCCTAGAATGATGCAGGACATCCCTAGAATGATGTAGGACATTGCCACAGATGGTGTTGGACACCCCTACAATGACATGGGACACCCTGACAATGATGTGGGACATCACTACAATGATGTAGGACATCACCACAGATGGTGTCGGGCACCCCGACAATGATATGGGACACCTCTACAATGATGTGGGACATCATCACAGATGGCATTGGATACCCCTAGAATGATGCAGGACATCCCTAGAATGATGTAGGACATTGCCACAGATGGTGTTGGACACCCCTACAATGACATGGGACACCCTGACAATGATGTGGGACATCACTACAATGATGTAGGACATCACCACAGATGGTGTCGGGCACCCCGACAATGATATGGGACATCCCTACAATGATGTAGGACATCACCACAGATGGTGTTGGACACCCCTACAATAATGTGGGACACCCTGACAATGATATAGGACACCCCTACAATGATGTAGGACATCACCATAGATGGTGTCGGACACCCCTACAATAATGTGGGAAACCCTGACAATGATATAGGACACCCCTACAATGATGTAGGACATCACCATAGATGGTGTCGGACACCCCTACAATGACATGGGACACCCTGACAATGATGTGGGACATCCCTACAATGATGTAGGACATCACCACGGATGGTGTCGGGCACCCCGACAATGATATGGGACATCCCTACAATGATGTAGGACATCACCACAGATGGTGTCAGACACCCATACAATGATGTGGGACACCCTGACAATGATGTGGGACATCCCTACAATGATGTAGGACTTCACCACAGATGGTGTTGGACACCCCTACAATAATGTGGGACACCCTGACAATGATATAGGACATCCCTACAATGATGTAGGACATCACCATAGATGGTGTTGGACACCCCTACAATGATGTAGGACATCACCACAGATGGTGTCGGACACCCTTACAATGATGTGGGACACCTCTACAATGATGTTGGACATCATCACAGATGGCATTGGATACCCCTAGAATGATGCAGGACATCCCTAGAATGATGTAGGACATTGCCACAGATGGTGTTGGACACCCCTACAATGACATGGGACACCCTGACAATGATGTGGGACATCCCTACAATGATGTCGGACATCACCACAGATGGTGTCAGGCACCCCAACAATGATATGGGACATCCCTACAATGATGTAGGACATCCCTACAATGATGTAGGACATCCCTACAATGATGTAGGACATCCCTACAATGATGTAGGACTTCACCACAGATGGTGTTGGACACCCCTACAATAATGTGGGACACCATGACAATGATATAGGACATCCCTACAATGATGTAGGACATCACCATAGATGGTGTCAGACCACCCTACAACAATGTAGGACATCACCACAGATGGTGTCGGACACCCCTACAATGATGTGGGACACCTCTACAATGATGTGGGACATCATCACAGATGGCATTGGATACCCCTGGAATGATGCAGGACATCCCTAGAATGATGTAGGACATTGCCACAGATGGTATTGGACACCCCTACAATGACATGGGACACCCTGACAATGATGTGGGACATCCCTACAATGATGTAGGACATCACCACAGATGGTGTCAGGCACCCCAACAAAGATATGGGACATCCCTACAATGATGTAGTAGGACATCACCACAGATGGTGTTGGACACCCCTACAATGATGTGGGACACCCTGACAATGATGTGGGACATCCCTATAATGATGTAGGACTTCACCACAGATGGTGTCGGACACCCCTACAATAATATGGGACACCCTGACAATGATATAGGACATCCCTACAATGATGTAGGACATCACCAAAGATGGTGTCGGACACCCCTACAATGACGTAGGACATCACCATAGATGGTGTCGGACACCCCTACAATGACATGGGACACCCTGACAATGATGTGGGACATCCCTACAATGATGTAGGACATCCCTACAGTGATGTAGGACATCCCAACAATGATATAGGACACCATAATAATGATGTGGGACATGCCCACAAATGGTGTTGGACACCCCAACAATAATTTGGGACATCCCCATTGTGATGTAGGACACCCCTACAATGATGTAGAACATCACCACAGATGGCATCAGATACCCCTACAATGATGTGGGACACCCTGACATTGATGTGGGACGTCCCTACAATGATGTAGGACATCACCACAGATGGTGTCAGACACCCTTACAATGATGTAGGTCATCACTGCAGATGGCATCAGATACCCCTACAATGATATTGGACATCCCTACAATGATGTAGGACATCACCACCATATGTGGGGACATCTGATATCATTTTGGGGTTTCCAACACCATCTGTGGTGATATCTGTCCCATATCATTGTGAGAGTGTCTGACACCATCTGTGGGTATGTTCCACATCATTATTGGGGCATCCCAAATCATTGTAGGGTATCTGATGCCATCTGTGGTGATGTCCTACATCATTGTAGGGGTGTCTTACATCACAATGGGGATGTCACAAATTATTGTCAAGGTGTCCAACACCATTTGTGGGCATGTTCCACATCATTATTATGGTGTCCTATATCATTGTTGGGATGTCCTACATCACTGCAGGGATGTCCTACATCACTGCAGGGATGTCCTACATCGCTGTAGGGTTGTCCCACATGATTGTCAGGGTGTCCCACATCATTGTAGGGGTGTCCAACACCATCTGTGGTGATGTCCTACATCATTGTAGGGGTGTCCTACATCACAATGGGGATGTCCCAAATTATTGTCGGGGTGTCCGACACCATTTGTGGGCATGTCCCACATCATTATTATGGTGTCCTATATCATTGTTGGGATGTCCTTCATCACTGTAGGGATGTCCTACATTGCTGTGGGGATGTCCCACATCATTGTCAGGGTGTCCCACATCATTGTAGGGGTGTCCAACACCATCTGTGGTGATGTCCTACATCATTGTAGGGGTGTCCTACATCACAATGGGAAGGTCCCAAATTATTGTCGGGGTGTCCGACACCATTTGTGGGCATGTCCCACATCATTATTATGGTGTCCTATATCATTGTTGGGATGTCCTACATCACTGTAGGGATGTCCTACATCGCTGTAGGGATGTCCCAGATCATTGTCAGGGTGTCCCATATCATTGTAGGGGTGTCCAACACCATCTGTGGTGATGCCCTACATCATTGTAGGGATGTCCTATATCATTGTCAGGGTGTCCCACATTATTGTAGGGGTGTTCAACACCATCTGTGGTGATGTCCTACATCATTATAGGGATGTCCCACATCATTGTCAGGGTGTCCCACATCATTGTAGGGGTGCCCAACACCATCTGTGGTGATGTCCTACATCATTGTCAGGGTGTCCCATGTCATTGTAGGGGTGTCCAATACCATCTGTGGCAATGTCCTACATCATTCTAGGGATGTCCTGCATCATTCTAGGGGTATTCAATGCCATCTGGGATGATGTCCGACATCATTGTAGAGGTGTCCCACATCATTGTATGGGTGTCTGACACCATCTGTGGTGATGTCCTACATCATTGTAGGGATGTCCCATATCATTGTCGGGGTGCCCGACACCATCCGTGGTGATGTCCTACATCATTGTAGGGATGTCCCACATCATTGTCAGGGTGTCCCATGTCATTGTAGGGGTGTCCGACACCATCTATGGTGATGTCCTACATCATTGTAGGGGTGTCCTATATCATTGTCAGGGTGTCCCACATTATTGTAGGGGTGTCCAACACCATCTGTGGTGATGTCCTACATCATTGTAGGGATGTCCCATATCATTGTCGGGGTGCCCGACACCATCTGTGGTGATGTCCTACATCATTGTAGCGATGTCCCACATCATTGTCAGGGTGTCCCATGTCATTGTAGGGGTGTCCAACACCATCTGTGGCAATGTCCTACATCATTCTAGGGATGTCCTGCATCATTCTAGGGGTATCCAATGCCATCTGTGATGATGTCCCACATCATTGTAGAGGTGTCCCACATCATTTTATGGATGTTCCTACACCATTGTGGGGTGTTTGACACCATCTGTGCAGATGTCCTACGTCATTGCAGTGATGTCCCATGCCAGAGTCTCCAATGTCAGCTGAGTATGAACAACTCTAATTCATTGAGGACTCTCCTGTGTCCATTCCAATCATATGCTCAACATTGTTACATGTTCCACATCATGGCAATGATCCAAATGCATCTAGGACTCTCCTATATCCATTTAAAGTATATATCCACTACCATTGTGTAACACTAGCATCCCTATGAAACACCCATCTATTCTGTCAGACCTCCTGATAGTTTGAATGGTGTTGTACTATCTGATGGGATGTCCACTGGCACTGGTAATGCCCAAATTACTCTAATGCATCAAGGACTCTTCTGTACCCATTGCAACCGTATGTACAACATCATAATATCATAACTAGTAGTACATGGTCCTAGCATCCCCATGAACCAACAATCTATTCTGTCGGACCTCCCGACAGTTTAAATAGTATTGTACTATCTGATGAGATGTCCTATGCCATGGCAAATGCAACCAGGACTCTCCTATATCCATTCCAATAGTACAAGGTCCTCGCATCCCTATGAACCACCAGGACTCTCCTATATCTATTTCAACTGTATGTACAACGTCATAACTAGTAGTACATGGTCCTTGCATCCCTCCTATGAACCACCCATGTATTCTGTCGGACCTCCCGATAGTTTAAATAGTATTGTACTATCTGATGAGATGTCCCATGTCATGGCAAATGTGACCAGGACTCTCCTGTATCCAATCAAGTAATGTATTCAATACCATTGCATTGTACTCCTAGTAGCATCCCTATGAATCACTCATGTATTCTGTCGGACCTCCCGATAGTTTAAATAGTGTTTTACTATCTGATGAGATGTCCCGTGCCATGGCAAATGTGACTGGGACTCTCCTGTATCCATTCAAGTAATGTATTCAATGCCATTGTGTCGTACTAGCATCCCTATGAATCACTCATCTATTACATGCATGGATGATGCTCTATCCATTTTATCGGACACTCCTTATTATTATTTCTATCACCTCAAAGTGTTCTGATATTCTTGCACCCCAATACACATAGTATCTGAGTTGATGATTCATGCCATATCACCATTCTTACTACACACCACACCTGATTCCTGTATGCGATTAAATGATTAAATGAACTGTAGAACAGTTGTATATGGTATATTCACTTGCTTAGGACTCTAATTCCAAAGCAGGGAGTGCGTCGGACCCCCCGCTTCCAGCCGGCGCCGGTTGGACTATCAACTATGTAGGAGTCTCCGACGTCGGCCGACGTCGGCTGAGTATGAACGATAAAAGATTCTCACCGTCGGCTGGGGGTATCAATTATATAAGCCACCACTATCCATTGGCTGGGGGTGAGTGGTCTCTCAAGCTTAGCAAGGGCTTCCGAGATCAGGGCGAGGATAGGTTGCGGAGGGGAGCTGGGGACTACCGAGTGCGGCATGCTACCATCTACGTTGGACGGGACACCGAGGTCCTGTGATGGTACAGTCAGATTCTCAAGGATAACCTCGACGGGGCGGCGTGCGGGAATGGTAGAGATAATGGGGGTAGAAGTCATGGTAGAGGTAAGGATGGGGGGTGATGGGCGTTGAGGGGATATCATTTATATCTTTCGTCCAGCCCCATCGGCGGTAGGATTTAGGTGATAGAAGTCGGTAATAAGTTCCGAGGCGTGCCGTACGTTCTCAAGCGGCTCCCACGAGCTGTCGCTTATGGGGAATCCTTTCCACTGAACTAGGAATTGAAGTTTGCGCCCTCGTCCGTGCAGCCTCGACTGCAGAATGCGCTCCACTTCGAACTCTTCCTCTCCGTCGACGAGGTCAGGTGGGGGTCGTGTAAAGTTTGCGCCGTGTAGTTCCGTCTCCTTGTATGGGGTGAGGAGGTTGGCATGGAACACGGGATGAATCTTCCATGTAGCGGGGAGTTCCAATTCGTAAGAGACGTCCGATAGAACCTTCTTAATGCGGAAAGGTCCATGGCGCTTTGGGCCGAGTTTGGCGGTTGGGTAGAAGGTTCGCAGATTTGTTCCTTCTAGCCAAACCTGGGCCCCTTCCTGATATGGAACGAAGCGTGTCTTCCCTCGCTTCATCATCAAGTCTTGTGCGTGTTTAATACAGTCCTGCGCGTGTTGCCGTCTGATGACCATCTCTTCTAGGCGCTGTTCAACGGATGGGGATGTTGTAGGCTTTGGCGTCCACATGGTGCGTGGTTCCCAGCCCATGATGAGGGAAAAGGGGGATTCTTTTGTGGTCGCGTTTGGCCAGGCGTTGTGCGCGAATTGCGCGACTGGTAATGCCTCGGCCCAGTTGTCCTGTTGCACGTTGCTCCAGTGTCGCAGATATTGCTCTAGCCACTGATTCGTGCGTTCTGACTGTCCGTCTGTCTGTGGATGGTAGGCAGAGGAGATATTTTGACGAATGCCGAGTACCTTGCAGAGGTTTTTCATGAATGCGGAAGTAAATCGGGGATCTCGGTCTGTGATAATCTTTCGAGGGATGCCATAATGCGGGTATACGTGACGCAGATAGAGTCGCGCCACTCCCTCTGCGGTTATCGACTCGTGACAGGGGATGAAGATGACTGCTTTCGAGCAGTCGTGGTCTGTGATTGTCAGGATGGAGTCATACCCGTCGGACACTGGGAGCTTCGTGATAAAGTCCATGGCTACGACTTCGAATGGTTCGGCGTCTGGGTCTGTGGTGATGGGGAAGAGGTGTGGTTTTTGTCGGTGCGTGTTGATTTTGTTGGCCTGGCATGTTGCACAACCTTTGACGTAGTCTTCCACATCCTTGCGCATGTTGGGCCACCAATAGTCGCGACGGAGAAGTTCGAAAGTGTTTGCGATTCCGGGGTGTCCCGTAGCGGGAGTGTCGTGGAAAAAGGTGATTACCCCCCGCTTAAGATTGTTGTCGCCCACGACAACCAAGGCATCGCCTTTCCACCACAGCCCCCCAACCTTCTTCAGGTTATGAGGCTCTATCCATCGCAGTACGTCCTTCTCGTCAAGGTTCTGCGAGATCTGGGTCCAAATGTCCATGTCGTGCATTGACATTTCCGTAGCACGGATAAATCGTTCAGCGGGGAGGACGGTTACATTGTTGTTGTCCTCTTCATCGACTACGTAATCCGCTTGTCTTGACAGGGCGTCTGCACGACCATTCTTTACTCCAGAGACGTGCTTCAATACGAAGTCGTACTCCGACAGCTCTAAGAACTCACGTGCCACTCGGCGACTAATTTTTCGTGGCTCTTTCCAGTACTGAAGGTTGGCGTGGTCAGTGTGGATGATAATTTTGTGTGGGGAGCCGACAAGGTACGTTCGCCACGCCCTCAGCGCTTTTACGACCGCCAGTAGTTCTCGGTCATAAATATCGTAGTTGCGCTCTGCTGAGCTGAGTGACTCGGAATGGAATGCGACGGGGTGCAGTTTCTGATCTGGGCCTAGTTGATTCAATACGGCCCCAATAGCTACGTTCGAGGCGTCCACCTCTAGCTCGAACGGTTTTAAGAGGTCAGGGAACAATAACGTGGGTTCGCGCCCAATACATCGCTTGATGCTTGTGAACGCATCTTGTTCATCTTGTCCCCAGCGCCATGGTGTGTCTTTCCGTGTGAGGTTGTGAAGCGGTCGTGCCAGTGAGGAGAATCCTCGGATAAATCGACGGTAGAAGTTGCAAAACCCGAGGAACGCGCGTACTTCTCGAAGGGTCTTTGGGGCTTGCCACTCCTGGATGCCCCGTACTTTAACGGGGTCCATACGCAGGTTTCCGTGGCCTATGATCAGCCCTAAGTACTCCACTTCAAGGACCTCGAATTCGCACTTCTCTGGTTTGATGTACAGGTCGTGTTCTTCACATAAGTGGAGAACCTCGTGAAGCACAGCGCGGTGGTGCGGATAATCGATGGCGGTTGCTATTAAGATGTCATCCATATAGACGATCACCTCATTGGTGAGGACAAGGGGTCGAAAGATGGTGTCCATCATTTCTTGAAACGTCGAGGGTGAATTTGTGAGGCCGAAATACATAACTAGGGGTTCGTAGAGCCCTTGGTTAGTTTTAAACGCGGCCTTCCATTCGTCTCCCTCTTCGATCCGTACGTTGTTGTAACCCCACTTGATGTCAAGCTTCGAGTACAGGCGCGCTCCGCGTATTCGATCCACTAGTTCGGGGATGAGGGGAAGGGGGTAATGGTTTCGGACGGTGATCTCATTCAACCGTCGATAGTCTTGTACAGGGCGTAGTCTGCCATCCTTTTTTTTGATGAAGAAGAACGGCGACGCATAGGGCGATTTCGATGGACGTATATACCCCTTTTCTAGTTGTTCCGTGAGGAACGTGGTGAGCGCCTCCTGTTCGTTCTGTGCGAGGGGATAGACTTTACAATCGAGAGTGGCGGGAGCGTTAGGTAGTAGGTCGATAGCGTGATCCCAAATGCGTGATGGAGGGAAGCGATGGGATGCTTCTTCATCGAATATTTTGCGATGGCAATGATACTCAGTTGGGACCATTTCTTCAAACGTTCGCTGTTCCTTCTTCGCCGCTTCTCGTTGCGCTAGTTCCGACGCAGTCGTCGTTTTCCGTAAGAATGCGATTTGGGGCTCGCGCTCGTCATCCATGAGCTGCTCCCACGCTTCCTCGTCAAGTTCATATGTCTCCAACGCCCGAATGGATGCTTCCATAGGCGTGGCTTCGTCTGACAAGTGAAGGCTCGAGATCACAACCGGTTGAAACTCCTCGTTCAACGTTGCGTCTCCCCACTTGATCTGCGGCTCAAAGGCCGTGAACCAAGGGTATCCTAGGATGACTTCGTCCCTTCCTAGGTTCGTGACTAGGAAGCGAAGCGTCCTTTCCTCCTTTCCTGTTTTCACGGTGAGGTCCGTATACTGAGTGATGGCGCCGTCTTGGTTATGGGTGCCGTCTACGTTCCAGATGCGGATAGGGTGGGTGACGTCCCTAGTTCCAATCTGGAGTCGTTTAAGAAGCGTGGAGCATATGAAGTTATCCGTTGCTCCTGAGTCGATAAGGACTTGTCGTTCGGCCGTTGCGTGTGCAGATTTAAACAGTACTGGGATTTGCATGGATCGGTATCTGCTAGTGTACACGTTTAAGTTTAAAGCTCTAGCCCAGACCGCCAGGTTCAAGCGTCGAGAAAATCCTCCCTTCCGAATAACTTTTCTACCATGAGGTCACGCACCTCCTGTGATTGTGCCTTCATCGCTGCGATCTGTACGTCTGCCTGCTCCTCATTCGAAAGGATGCGACTAGCTGATACGGCGACAGTACTGATGGTGGGAGTTGGTATGTTTGCAGCCGGGGAAGGGGGGAGCGTAGTTCGCGAGGAACTGGCGGGTAGCGCCATGGCAGTGCTGGCTGTAGCCACGCGCACGCCTTTTTGTGGGCAGTTGCGCGAGATGTGCCCTTGAGCACGGCATCTAAAACATCGTCCCTCCTTCTGAAGTTGGGCTTTGTCGGTGTCGGTAAGGGCCACGGAGGCTCTGGCGCGTCCAACGTCCATGGCGTTCGGGTCGCGCGTTCTGTTGAGGGCCTGGACCCACTGCTCTCGGCTGTGTCCACCCTTTCGACTGCGCGATGGTTTGTTCTTGCCCAGGCGATCCTTTAAAACAAGGTATTCAGCCTGCTGAAGTCGTGCGGCCGCCTTCCACTGCTCCCAGTTGACGGGATGCTGGAAGCGGATAGCGTTAATGACTAACTGATTAGGTAGTCCATCTTGGAAAATGTCAAGGGTCGTGGCTTCATCGGGGTTATACCCGGCCTTGATAACGAGGTTTTCGAATGTGGCGATATACGTGTCGATGTCTTCCCCTTTCATGGTGAGGGTCTGGAGTGATTTACGGGCGTTGGTACGTTCCGCCGTGTCGAAGTAGGCGGCTACAAATCTGTCCCGGACGGTGTTCCACAGGACCATGTTTCCTCGGTCCACCCCATTGGCTACTTGTTCGTTGAGCCATCGCACTTGTTCTGCTACCCAATCATCAACAAGGGGTCCTCTAATGTAGGAGAGGAGGGTCATGGCACGTGAAGAGGGGATCCGGAGTTGGTCGACTTCCGGGTTCATTCCGATATAGAGGTCAAACGCGAGCAGGAAAGCTTTGCTTTTGTCCCTCACCCCTGTGAACTCCGGGGGTGGGTTTCCTCCCAATCTTCCGTGACCTCCAGGTGCTACTATTGGTGCGGCTCCTCCTGGCGCAGCGCCACCAGCGCCCCCGCCACCTCCACCGCCACCGCCACCTCCACCGCCACCGCCACTGCCACTGCCACTGCCACTGCCACCGCCACTGCCACTGCCACCAGCTCCTCCGGCCGGGGCTCCACTGGGTGGTACTGGGGCTCCTCCTCCTGTGCTCCCGCTGGTAAGTGTCGTACTAGCTGAGGCTTGTGGGTTCTGAGCCATTGCGTATGATGGAAATGCGGTTGCTGGTAAGTTTGTCGTGGGGACGGGTACTGTCACGAACCTAGAAACTTGGGTCGTGACTCAGGCGTCTAAGACCAGTCCGCACCGGCCCGGTCTTATGTAATCACCTTCCTAAAGGGGAAATCCGAGGTCGGAGTTTGAATTCCATACTCCGACGATCACGTGATCGGTCATGTGATCTCCCATGGTTTATCAAGTCACCTGACGACTCCAAGTCGTACCATTCCCTGGATTTATCTGATTGGACTGCGGAGCAGTCAAATCATTATGACACATCGACTGCGGGACAGTCGTACCACTTCTACGATTATTGTGATTGGACTGCGGAGCAGTCACACCACAATCGCGTCATCAACTGCGGAGCAGTCGTACGATACGTTCTCATTATATCATTGGACACTATTATTAGATGTCTCCGGAATATTCCATTCCGCAGTATTCCGCAGCACTCGCCAGGCGGCCCTAAGCCTGCCCTAAACCTACGCACAGACCATCCCCATAGGTATATAAGCTAGCGCAATAGAACGGACAGTCCCTCAGACTGTCCACTTGTGACATCCTCCTGCCTGCCTCTTCTTCCTCTTCGCGCACAGTGCCCCTTCAGCTGTTGAGCACGACTCTTCACTAAGCGCCACTACCCCTTGCAAGTCTGCAAGTTCTGTCCCGTCGAGCCAGTCAGCCTCCTTCGCCTTGCAAAGTTCTCCACCACCCCCGGTCTTCCGCTTCCCCGTCGTGCCTCCCTGTCAAGTGACAGTGAGTCATCACACTTGGACAGTCTAACACAATTAGACCTGACCCCGGGTGTTCCCAGTGTCTGACTACAACTACGACTTCTCGCAGTTTGGTCAGTGGGACGGAGATTCTGCCTCCTATTATCAGGAGGACGACAACTACTACCCCCGCCCCTCTCGTCGCTCTGTGACTCGTTCTACCCTCACTCCCCCTCGTGCCCCCTCTCCCGAGCCCCTTCGTCTCCCGTCGCCCCTCACCCCCATCGTCTCTCCCTCCGCCTTCACTCAAGAATTTGTTGAAGGTTCCTCAGGTACTCAGTACGAGTATATCCTCACCAACGTCCACGGAAATCCCCCATCTGGGCTCCCATCGCCCATCACACGCCCCGCCACTCCTCTCGAGTACGAGGAGGAGTTTAACCCAGAATTCGACATCCGGACACAAGTAGCTGTCCGCTCCACCCCACGTTCCCCCTCTCCAGAACTCGTCTATCCAGACCCCCCCTCCGAGTCTACCCTCATCAAGGCTGCCCCTGAGCGCCCTTTCTCTGCCCCCTCTCGCCTCCCATCCCGAGCCTCCGTTCCCCCTCGCGTCCCGACTCCCGACTCCCCCATCAACTACGAACGTGTAGCTGAGCAATCCCCGCCGATCCCCCACATCGACCTCCGCAACGAGCAAGAGAACATTCGTCCGGCTCTCCCCCTTTTCCGCCCCCCATCCTGCTTGAACAGCCCTGAGCACCCCCACATTTACACCTCCGTCTTCACTCCGGAAGGAGAATCTTGGCGGCTCGCCTCGGAAAGTATCCGAGAACACTTCTACCGTATCCCCTCCGCGCCTGACCTCTTTGGGGCTTCCTACACCTTCCCCTCTGTCACACCTTTCCATATCCCATCCCCCCACACCTATACTATCCTCCCTCGCCTCATCGACCCTGCCGTCCATCCCGACTTCCCCCCCCTCTACATCTGTTCGAAGGCAGTCTTTGATCTCCCCTCTGTAGATCTCCCGCTTGGTAGCGTGAGGTACGACTTCCGTGAAGGGTTGCGCAACATCTTCGGCCCCCTTCCCAATCTCATCAAGGCGGGATATTTGGATTCCCTGGTAATGTTGGAGATCCAGGACTTTTTGGACGGACGAATCATTACTACTTACGGACATCTGCGTTTCTCTTTAAACGGACAGGTCTTTGCTTTTCACCAGGGGTACTTTTTTGAAGACATCATCCGTTCCAACCCCTCTCTCCTTTCCCATTGTCTTACCCCTCGTATCCCTGCCGACCCCTTCTCCTTTGTTCCGGTTATTCCCGACTCCGTACCACTTTAAGATATTAGTGGTATAAATTTGTTGCCTTGACCTTTGAATCGAGTGATTCGAACCAACGCAACTAGTAAGTCATTCTCTCGTTTGGTTCTTTGGACTGTAAAACCGAGCGGTTTTAAGTGCCTCCCCTCTCTGGCCCTCTTTCCCTTGTTCAAGAAGAACAACGTATCGCGAGAGCTCGCGCCCTCTTTGACACTCACAGAGACCGACAAGTCCGTCGGTATTACCCCTCCTCATCCTACTACGACCTCTCCGAGTCATCCCGCATCGACTGCTGGACGGACCCCCCCTTGGTGCTCAAGAATCTAGTCAACCTCTTCGAATTTGGAGAACTCCTAGGTCACGAGTCCTACGACGACTTTGTTGACGACCTCTCAGCTGTAGTCGACGCCTGCAATGACCAGCTCCTGTTTTGGCACCTCTCTGACATCACCACCGACCAACTCCTCCTTTGGACCAAGAGTGACTACCTTTGGTTCAATTCCATCCCCCCTCGTCACGACAACATCATCTGGCAACTCCAAGTTGGGAACTCTTATCGGTACATTGACCGATTCCGTCTCTCTTACGAAGAAATCCAACTATCCTTTTGCGAAGTCCGCGTAGTGGACAGAGAAGGACCCCCACGCCTGGTTATTACTGAAGGCACCGAGTTAATGTACCTCTGGAACAGAGCTACGTGGGAAACAACTCTGACTAACCCCGACCATAATTTGGTCAACCCCCGCGTTTTCCATGATCCCCCCACAGACCCCAACGATCCCGAGCTTGTAGAGCTCCTTGTAGGCCGATTTCCAAATCCCCTCAGCCTACTAGCCCGCCTCTCCCTTCCCCCGAGCAGTCCAGAAACCGAAGAAACCAATAGTACTTCAAACAACGCCGGTTGGGGAGAAGAATCAAACATCCCTGGAACTTGTTGGTGTAACCAAGAAGTGTGTATCTGTAATTTCAGACCAGACACACCCCCTACCCCAGAAGGCGTAGTACTTTGGTCCCCTGGAGTTAATTACCTACCCTTTAGTGAAGAGTAGGAAGTTATTCAATTAATTTTGTCGCCGTGTACTTTTTGAGAAAGAAGTACCAAGTGCAAAGTTAAGGAAATTTCCGAGCACTTTACGAGTGTAAAGTTGGATACCCTGGAACCCATTACGAATTGGGCTATCAACCTGGCTTCTTCCCTCACGGTACAAAGACCACCCCATCGTCGTTTCCGAGCAAGAAATTCCCAAATTTCTTCCCCTCCTGAGGAATCCCCTGTAATCCCTAGAGTTCCAAGAAGACCTACAGGACCCCGACACCCCCCACGCGAAACTATTCCAATAGTTCCTGACCCGGTCATCCCAAGGACCAATCAAGCTAGACCGAACGAACCGGTCTATCCGAGTATCTATCCAGTCGGACCGAGGAATCCGACTATCCCGAGTAACCCAGTTGCAAGGCAACATTCGACCAGCAGCGACGAGGCTCACTTCCTAGAGACCCAACCCCGAGACCTTCATTGTCACCTCCCCGAAGCCATCTTCGTTTCCGAGCAGCTGCCGACCTGAACCCCCCGAGAACTTGACGTTTTCAAGCATCACTGTCGTCTCCAGTACGATCAGTATCCAAGAGAAACACTTATCCTTGAATCACCCCTGACCCGAGCACGGGATATTACGACCAGCCCGTTGAACTTCCAGAACTTCTTGTGGAGAAGTAAAACTACCCTGACCCATTTCGGTATTTTCGAGGAATACCATTGGATTCGTCGCCAGCAAAGAACGAATCAACCCAATCGAGCGATCCTCCGCCCCGCGTACCAGATCTTTTACCCGTGGAACGAGACCGGGTGGAACACCTCCTTGTTACATCGACACCCCCAGTGAATGACTGATCGAAGAGATCTTACTGAAGACGAAAAACTTCAACTCCCCGTGTACCTCAAAGAGCCTTTTGTCTCTCTCATCGATGAATCCTTCTACGCCCAATTTGGTCCTCACAGAGTCACCAGTGAAGACGGACGATTCCCATGGGTTAACGTAACTACCCAGAAGCGCCTCAGTGTCAAAGACCTCGAGGAAGTCTTTCCCCAGATCCGAAAAGTTAGGAAACTTAACTGGATCACCCTCACCGGTTCCTTCCAAAAGAAGAATGTTTCCTGGTCCTTTACCCAACGCGGTTGGGTTTACAACAACAACCGAGCAGTTCGGTTCTCCGATTCTGAAGAGCAATCAGAAAGCGAACAATCCGTCGAACCTTATAGTCCTGATAACGCCCCGGATTCCGATAGCGAACAAGGCGAAGTTTCACGAATCCTCGACGACACCACTAAACGACTTACTGGTCTCGTATCCCGAGTAACATCCCAACCGTCTTCCCCGCGCGTATCCCCCGGTCCACTCCCTAGTACACCTGGTCCCAGTCGACTCCATCGTATAGCAACAACTCAAATACTCTCCTCTCCGAGTCCTTCCCCTCCAAGACTACCGTCCCCACCTCTGTCACACCCATCGACCTTACCCCCTACGATCCCAATCGTACCGATAGGCATGGCGGCGAATCCACCAGCAAAGATACTTGGTGCGGCACCTGAACCCTTTGATGGAAGACCCAACAAAGCAGAAGCATTCTGGAATAACTTGGAAAATTATTTCCATCTCAATGCGTCAATTTTTGACACTGACGACAAGAAAATATCTGCGGCCCTGACTTACTTCAAAGCGGGCACTTCTGCAGGCGAGTGGGCCCAGGATAGGCAACACAAGGCCTTGAACCCAACAGCTGCGGGTGCAGCTGTCTCCTTCGGAACGTGGGCTACGTTCAAATCTGATTTCAAGAAACATTTCACTCCGGCGCATACGGCCTTGGAAGCCACCAACCTGATGTATTCCCTAAAGATGGGATCCCGACCATTTAACGAATGGTATCAAGACTGGTCCACTCATGCGAAGCGAAGCGGCGCAAATGAGCAAACCCAGATGCACGCCTTTAGGAAGGCGATCCCGACAGCCCTACATATGAAACTTATGGGCATTTCCCCGCTCCCGACGACCCTTGAAGACCTGGTCGACAAAGCACGAGAGTTCGACCGCGTATATAAGTTATACGCCGATTCCATCCCAAGAAATTCCCCTTCGCGTAATCAAGCAGGAAGATCTGCTTTCGGACGAGCTGTCCTGACCGAAGACGATAGCGTTAACGTCAACGCTTCTTCATCCCGCCCCGAGACCTCCAAAGGAAAGCTGACCAAGGCGGAACGAGACCGCCAGTTCCAGAACAAGCTTTGCCTTTACTGTGGTAGCCCAGGCCACATCCTTAGAGAATGCAAGCTAAAGACGCAAAGCATGAGGGCCAGAGGTGGCCGCCCTTCAAACAATAACGCTAGAGCGCGAGGCGCATTTATTGATGAAGACCAGGATCAAGAGGAAGCCCCCAATGATCACCCGGCTCAGATTGGAGCTATGTATCGAGAGATACTTCCGTATTCCCCAGACGCGCGTCCGAAATCTGCACCTATCAATGAGGATTTTTAGGTCCTTCCATCGCAGCACTGTCGAATGGAAGATTGCTAGCCAGTTGCGCTGTTAGCGGCAGTTTCCTACTAGAGACGCTCGGAGCCGAGCCTGTACCAGTCGAGACAATACGAAATAGGAGAGCTCCGTCTATTGTTCTCAGGGTGACACTAGTAGGGAAGAGATCTGGCAGAGAAATCAGTGCCCGCGCCTTGCTGGATAGCGGCGCGGAGGGCATCATCGTGGATGATGGGTTTGCGCGTGCAAACAGCTTGACCCTTCGAACTCTAGTAAAACCCCTACCAGTTAGAAACGTGGATGGGTCGCCCAACAAGACGGGCTCAGTCAAGCACACTACGATCCAGAAGTTGAGGATCAGAACGGCAGAAGATGCCTACCACGACGAATTCGTGGAACTCTACGTCACCACCCTTGGGGAGCACGATATAATCCTAGGAACGGATTGGCTCCAAGCACATAATCCCGAGATCAATTGGGCAAGACCCCAACTTTCCTTTACGCGGTGCCCAAGTAGCTGCACCTTATCCACAAAGCCTGTGGTCCTGACCTCTCAAGTACCCCAAACCCGAGACACCACGATCAACATTCTAGAGTTAGAACCTGGACAAGCAGAAGATGCTTTACACCCGACTACTGAAGCAGTAGAACCCATTGAACGCGCGTTCATTCAAGAGGCTATCGAGCCCTTCCTGTGGAGGCACAGTTTCCCCAAGTACGACCACTTGGCCATCCGAGCAAAGATCACCACGAGTACCAAGATAGCGGCGAAGAACGCCCCTATTCCTTCCAAGGATCACATCCCAAGTCACTTCCAACGATACTCCCGAGTCTTCAGCGAGGAAGCGTCCCACCGCTTGCCTGCGCACCAACCCTGGGATCATGCGATTGATCTGAAACCAGGAGGGAGCATGAAGAATTGCTCAATCTACCGTCTGACACCTAAAGAGGCGGATGCACTCAAGGAGTACATCTCTGAACACCTGCGGAAAGGATACATCCGCCCTTCCAAGTCCCCCATGGCCAGCCCCTTCTTTTTCGTCGACAAGAAGGACGGAAAGCTGCGCCCGGTTCAAGATTACCGGGCTCTGAACGACATCACCGTCAAAAACGCGGCGCCTCTACCCCTCATTCCCGAGTTGATCGACAAGCTTCACGGCGCACGTTATTTTACCAAGTTGGATATTCGTTGGGGATACAACAATATCCGAATTCGTCAGGGCGACGAATACAAGGCAGCTTTCAAGACCTCCCTAGGCCTTTTCGAGCCGACCGTAATGCCATTCGGTCTCTGCAACGCACCAGCAACGTTCCAATCGTTCATGAATCAAGTTTTCGAGTCCCAAATCGATGGTGGACGTGTTGTGGTCTACCTCGACGACATTCTCATCTTCACGGAAGATATCGACTCCCTGACTGCGTTGACCCATGAGGTGCTCCAGCGTTTGGAGCAGCACGACCTCTTCCTGAAACCTGAAAAGTGCTCGTTTGCACAAACCTCCGTCGAATACCTTGGAATCGTGATTTCCAATGGCCAAGTTTCCATGGATCCAGCCAAGGTCGCTGGTATTACCGAGTGGCCCGTCCCGCGTACAGTCAAGCAAGTCCAAGCGTTTTTGGGCTTTTGTAACTTCTATCGATGGTTCATCAAAGATTATTCCACCGTCGCCCGGCCACTCTTCGACCTGACCAAGAAAGATGTGCTCTTTTCTTGGGACACCGCGGTGGAAAGCGCTTTCCGCACCCTCATCAAAGCCTTCACGCAGGCCCCTGTCTTAGCCCTTCCTGATCATTCCAAGCCATTCCGACTCATCACTGACGCCAGTGATTTCGCGACTGGGGCTATTCTGGAACAACCCGATGCCCTGAACCATTGGCATCCGGTTGCCTTTCTGTCGAAATCTCTCCTCCCGGCGGAGCGCAATTACGAGATTTGTGACAAAGAACTCCTTGTGATCATCCATGCTTTCCATGCATTCTGACACTACCTCGAGGGACGTAGTGATACCACGGAGGTGTGGTCCGACCACAGCAACCTGGCTTACTTTATGAAGAAGCAAAAACTTTCCCGTCGACAGGCCCAATGGGCGCTGTTTCTGTCCCAGTTCCAGTTCATCATCATCCACAAACCGGGCAGTCAGAACAAATCTGATGCTCTGTCCAGGCGTCCAGATCATAAAAAGGGGATAGCGGATGAAGATGAAAAGCGAGTGCTCCTGGATACAAGATATTTTCAAGTCAACGTGGTGCAAAGAGCAGCCGTTACGGTGGTAGGAGACACCACCCTGCGACAACGAATCCGAGACACGCAGACATACGACAGAGAAGTCAGTATGGCGTTGGAAACCCTCTTGAAGAGCGGACCCCGTTCACTCACCAAAGGATTGGAAGAGTGGAATCTGGAAGATGGAGTCATCTTATTCCAAGGACAAGTCTACGTTCCCAAGAACGATGATCTTCGAAGAGACATCATTAAGCAATACCACGATCACATCGCTATAGGACATCCAGGAAGATGGAAAACCTATGAGCTGGTATCCCGAGACTTCTGGTGGCCAGGGATGTCCACCTTCGTCAAGAGTTACGTTGACGGATGCACTATCTGTCAATCGACGAAAATCAAACCCCGAACTCAAGTACCCCTGCAACCCAACCTGGTTCCCACAGAGGTGTGGGGAACCATCACTATGGATTTCATCACCGACCTCCCCGTGTCCCTCGGTTACGACACATTGTTTGTGGTCGTAGATCGCCTCAGCAAAGCGACGGTCATCACTCCCTGTAACAAGACTATCACGGCTGATGAAACTGCCAAGTTGTACCTGGAACAAGTCTGGAGACGTACCGGACTTCCCCGACAAGTCATTTCGGACAGAGGACCCCAATTCGCATCTAAAGTGATGCAGGAAGTTTGGAGCAAACTGGGAGTCAAGTCCACCATGTCGACCGCGTTCCATCCGCAGACGGATGGAGAGACCGAGCGAGTCAATCAAGAGCTCGAGCAATACCTTCGCGTTTTCTGCAACTTCCAAGCAGATAATTGGGCAGAGTTGATCCCATTCATGGAGTTCGCGCACAACGTTCGGCAACACAGTGCGACGAAGAAATCACCTTTTGAAGTGTGGTATGGGTTCAAACCCGAGTTCATTCCTCCCATCCACTTCACGACCTGAATCCCTGCAGCCGAAGACCGGCTGAACACCCTGAATCAAATCTGTTCCGAGGTTACCGCAGCGCTAAAAGTAGCGGCGGAAATTATGCGAAATTCCAAGTCACAAGTCCCATCCCAAGTATTCAAGCCTGGAGAGTTAGTCTGGTTGGAAGGAACCAATATCCACACCACACATCCCAAGCCCAAGCTTGCCCCCCGACGCCATGGTCCATTCAAAGTCTTAACCACCTGGGGAGTTAATTGTAAACTCCAACTCCCAAAGACATGGCGTATCCATCCAGTCTTCCACAATTCCCTGATCTCTCCGTATGTCGAGAACGACACCCATGGACCGAACTTCACCCGACCCCCTCCCGAGATTGTTCATGGCGAAGATGAACACTACGAAGTTGAAGCGGTCCTGCATTCCAAAGTATCACCCAACAAGAAGGGAATACTTTACCTGATCAAGTGGAAGGGATATCCCGATTCCGAGAATTCCTGGCTCCCCGCGTCCCAGATGAGCCACTCCCGAGACCTGGTCCTAAAGTTCCACAAGGACCACCCCCGCGCCCCTAAACCAAAGTCACCCAGTGCTGTCGGTGCAGCACGGCGTTAAAAAGGGGATACTGTCACGAACCTAGAAACTTGGGTCGTGACTCAGGCGTCTAAGACCAGTCCGCACCGGCCCGGTCTTATGTAATCACCTTCCTAAAGGGGAAATCCGAGGTCGGAGTTTGAATTCCATACTCCGACGATCATGTGATCGGTCACGTGATCTCCCATGGTTTATCAAGTCACCTGACGACTCCAAGTTGTACCATTCCCTGGATTTATCTGATTGGACTGCGGAGCAGTCAAATCGTTATGACACATCGACTGCGGGACAGTCGTACCACTTCTACGATTATTGTGATTGGACTGCGGAGCAGTCACACCACAATCGCGTCATCGACTGCGGAGCAGTCATACGATACGTTCTCATTATATCATTGGACACTATTATTAGATGTCTCCGGAATGTTCCATTCCGCAGTATTCCGCAGCACTCGCCAGGCGGCCCTAAGCCTGCCCTAAACCTACGCACAGACCATCCCCATAGGTATATAAGCTAGCGCAATAGAACGGACAGTCCCTCAGACTGTCCACTTGTGACATCCTCCTGCCTGCCTCTTCTTCCTCTTCGCGCACAGTGCCCCTTCAGCTGTCGAGCACGACTCTTCACTAAGCGCCACTACCCCTTGCAAGTCTGCAAGTTCTGTCCCGTCGAGCCAGTCAGCCTCCTTCGCCTTGCAAAGTTCTCCACCACCCCCGGTCTTCCGCTTCCCCGTCGTGCCTCCCTGTCGAGTGACAGTGAGTCATCACAGGTACGCTTGGGGAGTCGGGGTCTGGAGTGTCAATGTCGATGCCTGTAGCCGTATGGGGTTTGATAGGTCCTACTCCTAGTGCGGGAGGTACGATGCTGACGGTGTACCAGCTTCCTTTTTTTAACGAGTAGTCGATGTATGCCCACTGATGGAGATCGTCAAGATAGTGGACCTGTCAGTATTTTTGTGTGTTAGGATGGAAAAGGAAGTATCCTTCAACCCCGTCGTGTTCTGCTCAGACTACAGCTCCCTTGATTCTGTCAGAGAGTTCGTCAGTACTGTATCGTTCAATATATTCAGCCTGAAACCGAGACTGGCTGCGACTAGATGTCGCCACTGTGAGAGACTTGACTTAATGTAACGCCACCACAGGGGCGTTAAGTACGACGTGTACTTCGTAAGTCAACGGGATTGGAAAGGCGCGAGTCGGTTAAGACTCAGTTCAGTGGTGAACAAGTACCACTAGGTCTCCCAGGGACACTAGGGTAATAGCGGGATATGAGGCTCAAGCATAGAGGCGAGCGAAGAACAGGGACTCAAGCGCAAGGGCGAGTCAAACAGGAGTCGTGAGGCAAAGACGATGTGGTATTACACAAGAAGTCAAGTCTACCGTACAAGCTAGGTAAAGCGTGACTTATGTACTAATACAGGATGTTTGCGAGTCGCAAACATATGGCGCGATCCTAGGATACTGGTCCTAGAGAGCTATCAAAGGGAAAGTACGAATACGGAACAAGGGAATTCTGCGGGACGACGCGTGCAACAGAAGTCGTCTGCAGGTTCTGGAAGTCGCGCCATGGGGCGTCGGAACGGTCATACGGTAGGTGCAAGCTAGAAACCGGAAAGCGTATCGAACCGGATCGTATCGTAAAAGTACAATGAATGCGCAAGGGGGAGGAGAGTCATAGTATGGAGGCAAAATCGTAACACTTGGGGGGTAGCCTGGTGTGGGAAAAACCGTCCATGGTGGTGGTTACGGTTCAACCCCCCCGGCAAGACACGTTCAACTTGGCGGACGAGAAAAGTACAACGGGCCGGATGGTGCCATGTTATCACAGTGTTGTCACGTTTTCTGTCACGGTTGGTCATTTTCAGTGGCCATTTTTCCGCAGGGAATCACGTCCCCAAAAAGGAAGGTGCCAAGAAAGTCACGTTTTCCTTGTCATCACAAAATGGGCATCCCCGAACAACATTCGAGCCCAATTTGTTTTACTCTTAGTAAGCGCAAATAAAACACACACTTTTTATAAAGACGTATTTCCTTAATTGTACACATTGTCTTTGGTCAGCGTCATATGTTTTTTAAATATTCAAGCAACTTAACAAAACAATAAATATATTATTATTATCTAATTAAGCTACATCTATTTTTTACCAAGTCGTACTATGGCGCGCGAAAACGGGAGGGCACGGTTAATGCGAGCGCAGGGAGACCGTGGGCCCTCCTGTGCGACGCGTGGGGAGGCGGGGGCGGTTCGCTCTCGTGCGCCCCTTTCCGCGCGAACAGGCTGCGCGGGAAGGGGACTGTGGCGCCTTCCCGTCCGCGCAGCCTCATAGCGGCTTGCCCTTGCACGACCCCATTCCGCGCGAACGGGGTGGCGCGGACATGGGGGAAGGGTAAGGGCCGAAGGGGGATGAGGGACGGTGAGCGGTGTGCCCTCGTGCACCCCTTCCGCGGGAACGGGAGAGGGGGGCGGTGTGCCCTAGTGCACTCCTTCCGCGCGAACGGGGCGGCGCGGACGAGGGGAAAGGAAGGAGCCGGGGGTGATGGAGAGAGGGGCGGCGTCGCACGCTCCCTTTCCGCGCCCGCGCGAACGGGGTGACGCGGACAAGAGGGGAGGGGAAAGGCCGGAGACAATGCGAAGAGGAGGGGAGGGGCGCGTCGTGCGCCCCTCCTCCGCGCAAATAGGGGAAGGGTGGGATCGGGGGTGACGTGCTGTGCTCGCCCCCTTTCCGCGCGTACGGGCGGTGCAGCCAAAGGGGAAGAGGATAGGTCGGAGGCGACGAGAAGGTCGCGCGCACTCCTTCCGCGCGTACAGGGCGGCACGGGCAAGGGAAGTGCCGGGGGCCGCGTGCCCTCATGCGCCCCCCTTCCGCGCGAATGGGAGGAGAGGCCGGGGGTGGCGTGCCATCGTGTGCCCTCTTCCCGTGCGTACAGGGCGGCACGGCCGAGGGGGGAGGGGAGGGACCAGGGCGACGAGGAGAGGGGGCGGCGTACCCTCGTGCGCACTCGCTCCGCGCGAATGGGAAGGGGCCGGTGAGAGAAGAAGGGGGCACCGACGTGCCCTCATGCGCACCCCTTCTGTGCGAATGCGGCGCGAACAGGGAACAGGAGGGGGCAGAGGAGACGGGGAGACGGACGGCATGCCGTAGTGCGCCCTTTCCAGCGAACGGGGCGGCGGATAAGGGGAGGGGAGGCCAGGGATGGAGAGAAGGGGCCGCGGCGTGCCCTTGCATGCGCCCCTTCCACGCGAATGGGACGGCAGGGACATGGGGGAAGTGCCGGCGCGCCTTCGTGCGCTCGCTTTCTGCGCAGACAAGGCGGATGTGGAGGAGGGGAAGAGGAGGGGGGGGCAGCATACCCGCGTGCGCCCCCCCTTTCTACGCGCGAAGGGGTGGCGGTCAGTGCGGGAAAAAGAAGAGGGGACTTACCCTCGTGCGCCCCTCTAGACGCGAACAGGGCAGCGCGCGACGCAGGGGAAGGGGGCGTCAGCCTGCTCTCTTGCGTTCCCTTTTCGACGTAAATGGGGTGGGCGAGGGGGGCAGGAGGAGATGAGGGATCTTTGTACAGGATGGGGGAGAGATTTGGAGGGAAGGGCAAGGGTCCAGTCCAGACCCCATGGCGGAAGCAAAACGTGCCTGCCACGTATGCATACGTGGCAGGCACATTTTCTTCTAGGACGCCCCCTCCTCCCGCCCCCCACGCCCACCTCATTCGCGTCGAAAAGGTGACGCAAGAGGGTAGGCTGACGCCCTTCCCCTTCCTGTGCATTGCGAACAAAATGAGGGCGCACGAGGGTGAGTCGCCCGCCTACCCTCCCTTCCCCTTCCCCGCATTGACCGCCACCCCGAGAGCACGCCAATAGGGGGCGCACAAGGGAAGTCGCCCACCCACCCCTTCCCCCTTCCGCCGCCGCTGCCCCTTCGCGCGCAGAAAGGGGGGGCATATGAGGGCATGCTGCCCACCCTTCCCTTCCCCTCCCTCACATCCGCAGCGCCTCGTCTGCACAGAATGAGCGCGAAGCCATGTCCCCCCTCCTCATTCTCACCGGCCCCTCCCTTCACCCCCCGTTCGTGCCGCCCCGTTCGCGCGGAAGGGGGTGCACGACGGCACGCCGCTCCCCCTCCCCTCGGCACTTACTCTTCCCCCATGTCCGCGCCACGTTCGCGCGGAAAGGGAGCGTGCAACGCCGCCCCTCTCTCCATCACCCCTGGCTCCTTCCTTTCCCCTCGTCCGCGCCGCCCCGTTCGCGCGGAAGGAGTGCACTAGGGCACACCGCCCCCCTCTCCCGTTCCCGCGGAAGGGGCGCACGAGGGCACACCGCTCACCGTCCCTCGTCCCCCTTCAGCCCTTACCCTTCCCCCATGTCCGCGCCACCCCGTTCGCGCGGAATGGGGTCGTGCAAGGGCAAGCCGCTATGAGGCTGCGCGGACGGGAAGGTGCCACAGTCCCCTTCCCGCGCAGCCTGTTCGCGCGGAAAGGGGCGCACGAGAGCGAACCGCCCCCGCCTCCCCACGCGTCGCACAGGAGGGCCCACGGTCTCCCTGCGCTCGCATTAACCGCACCCTCCCGTTTTCGCGCGCCATAGTACGACTTGGTAAAAAATAGATGTAGCTTAATTAGATAATAATAATATATTTATTGTTTTGTTAAGTTGCTTGAATATTTAAAAAACATATGACGCTGACCAAAGACAATGTGTACAATTAAGGAAATACGTCTTTATAAAAAGTGTGTGTTTTATTTGCGCTTACTAAGAGTAAAACAAACTGGGCTCGAATGCTGTTCGGGGATGCCCGTTTTGTGATGACAAGGAAAACGTGACTTTCTTGGCACCTTCCTTTTTGGGGACGTGATTCCCTGCGGAAAAATGGCCACTCCGCCTGGCATGGGCGATCTGCCAATATTCACGTGCAAGTCTCTCACGGCCTCCTTCCGTCATCGTTGTAGGTTCGGCATAACATTCTATGCATTGATAGGTGATATATCACCTATCTGAAGGAAGCCACAGTCCGTAGGTGGGGTAAATAAATAGGTAAGAACGGAGAACACCGGTATTATTGCCAAGAGATAAGATCTAACTCCGATCATCTGAGCCAGGTCAAATAAGGAAGGGAACTGATCGATGTGTGATCCATCGACGGGATCAAATCGATAGCAGCTTGAACTCTTGCTTCCGTCACACTGTCGACGACGAGGTTGTTGCGTGACTCGCACAACAACCCTGTCGTCGAATTCTAGAAGTCTAGTTGTGAGTCCCAATCATAGGAAGGGAGAGCGAAGGAAAGGCAACGAGTGAAACAGCAGTGAACCTCATTATTTACTGGAGGTATTCTTGGGGAAGGGAGAAGGTACGTAGCCCAAGCCTCTTACCTGCGAGTATGATCTCACTGCTGACCACTGGCAGGTTAAAACCATCCACTGGCATGGATTTCGGTGACCTTACTTCTTTGGCTCTAAACATGGAGCCAGCGATGCGAGCACAGCGTCGACGATGAAGTTTTGTTCTCCAATCATCTGGACCATGTCTTTCACGACTCTGAACTGAACTACTTACCTCCGCCTTGGCCCACCCACCTCCTTGTCGTCCCGTGCTTGTCGCGTCATCACAGCCTTTGTCCACTTCGCCGATGGTTTCATGATCGTGCACTCGCTGTCAACAGCGAAGACGCAAATACGATGAACATTGTTTTTATTTGCTGACTTTTTACTGTTAAGTACATCTGCCCGGTCCCCGTACAATACCCCTCCATTGACACATTCGGCGCTTACCGATACCCCATTGATTTTTACTCCTCGTCTCCGTCGTCCTTCACCACGGCATCTCTTTCGTCTTGCGTTTGATCTCGTTTCCCCAACTAATGTCTCTTGCCTTTATACCGTTACCTCTATCTTGACCTAGTTAGTATTCTCTCGGGACCATGAATATGCATTGATGATACCGTTTCCACTTCAGCTCCTGTGCTTGCACGACTTCATTGACGTCAACGCCGCACCCTCCGCGTTCGGGCCTGCAACTCTGAGTTCATGTCATTGCCTAGTCTCTGGTACACATACACGAGGAAGCTTGACTGTAAATGGTCAAGATTCAACCCTCCTGGAGATGTAATGAGGCGAGAGTAGGTTGATGAAGAAAGAAGGACCGGAAGGAGACCGACTTTGAGGAGATGTCCCGTGCTGGGTGTGAGCACCTTCGTGAACTCGGGTGTTTTGTTGAATGTTTGGCAGATTGTGAACATTCTTCAGATCTTCAGCTTGTGCCTAGGGGAGGATATCCGTGACATGCGGGGGAGAAGTGTTGGAGTGGAGCCGAGATGGGAGGAAGAGCACAGAACGTATCGTCGGACGTGGGGTTGTCGACCCATGTTTTGTCCCTGTATTTCCTCGTCGTTATCAATGATGACATCGAGAGTCAACTATCTGTAGCATACGCTCGAGTCGAACATATCGTGACTCCTTCATACGTCCCGCCGGCTGATATGCCACAGAACGCACCTTTTTGTGCGCGTCTTAACGATGGTCACTATCGAGTGGGCGCGAAAAAAGAAAGTAGCCCACCTTACACGCTTGGGGGTGTTGATTAAACTGGCTTTGCCGACGTTCGGGAGACACGACGCTCAACAGTGACGCTCGGTTGTATGATGGAGAAGGAGAACTCCAGTGCAGTGCTAAAGAAGAGGATAGTGTGCTGGTGCGAGCCCACGGAGCGGAAGGCATCGTCGGGGCGGAGGTACTACAGCGCATGCATAAGCACTCTCGCGTGGCACCGAGTCTATCCAATAACTTTTGAGAAAGTAGAAGGATGGAGACAGACGACTACGCACCGAATGTTGGGCACGAACACAAGACGCTTGTCCTCCGCCTCGAACCTGCGCACTTCCTCCCCCGGCCAGCTGGTTGTTGGCTCTGGCTGGGTCGTGCCCATCGAGCACGAGCAGCAAAACGTCGATCTCGTCGACAACCTTGGGCAGCGTGCGGATGTAGCGCTCCTTCATATTGCCGCCCCTGACAGAGGCTTTCCCCGAGCCCGACACAGCAGACAGGACGTCGTGCGTGCATAGCGACAGAAGCTGTCAGCTGCACTCTCGACAAAAGTGTCGGAAAAGACGTCATCATCGCATCTTCGTGCCGTGGGTCGTGCGGCGAAGACTATGTAGGACGGATCGGTGTCCAGGTCGGCGAGTAAGATGGACGGAGATGGACGGCAGACGTACGGAGCATCAGCGTTGCGGACTTTGTGATGGGGCAGGTACGCCGCACCTGTATCGTTTTTGAGTTCTGCGCCAACACAAGGTTAGCTGAATTGTCTCGCGTGACAAAAATCGGGTGTATACTTCACTTGGGGGGTAGGCTTGGTTTATTTTGCGTGTTACAAGGTCGACAGAGGAAGGTGGTGTCGAGCTGACTGTTCCTTCTCATGATGAACTAGGGTAAGTGAGAGGGATGTGAGAAAGGTCAGAGCGTTGGCCGAAGGGGTATTTGAGAGCCACAAGTCGGGCCAAGCGGCGTATTCAACTACCCAGTGTCATAGGGTGATGAGGCGAGGACACGAGACGCGAATTGGCGGTGCCAGGAGGCCGTCATGAGTGGGAAGCCGCGGAGGCCTGGGCTGCCCATTTCACACGTGCTTCGGTCTTTACCGAGCTTGAGGACCCATTGACTCTCAGTACAGTAATTCAGATCTATATTCAGACCCTGGATTACTTGCTATCACAACTACTTACTAGTACTTGTAACCAATGTGTAGTAAAGCTCCTAAACTATCCCTTCCGAAATACCGCCGCCGCTTTGCGCCCAGCACAAGCACGATGTCATCGTCCGGCATGTCGTCGGACGATCTCGTCTTCGGCGGGTAACACGGCGACCATGTCGAGCTCGTGTCCCACGGTGGGCACTCCCTCTCCTCGCACTAGCGCTTGGATGACGCATCGCCGTGCGCCGCCGTTGGATCAGGAGAGTGGGGAGATGCATTCGGTTTGGGAACCCGGGTAAACGACATTGCCCATTAACCTACCCACATCGCGGCGCCTGCTGCTGCTAGACCGCGAGGCGAAGAAGTTGGGGCGGTCGCAAAGGTGGATGCAGATACAAATGATGCGCATCGCCAGCCATGCGATGCGGAAGGGCTGCTTGTACGCGTCCTTCGGCCTGACGACCTTTATCAGGTAAGACACGAGGTACGCATCGGCCTGCGCGATCTTCGTGAAGCTCTGTCTTCAACACTTCCAATCAGAAGAAAGGGCCGGGAGGGTCAAGTGCATGCATACCAAATGACGCACGGGGCGTCTCGACGTCAGTCCTGTTCGTGCGTGGAATTCTCATGAGTGTCATGTGTAGGAGCATACCTAGGGCCTCGCTCATGCGCTTGTAGATTAGCATGAGCGTGCGGTGCTCAGACTATCTTTGAGCCGTGAGGTACTGACCTGCTTCGTCTGCTCTGCATGCGCGCGTGCGCATGCACGGCGATGCTGTTCGATTGTCTGGTGAAAAGCTGCTTACGACCGTGACACGATGACGGCGATATTGTCGAGCAGGCAGACTGAGCGGGGTGTGGAGAGCAAGCTCCAGACGCATACAAAACCTAAAAATGTAGATCTGAAGCTTCATAGATGTAAGGCGACCGTCTACGACCTCTGCTCGGCCTGTAAACTTTGAGAAGGCGGAGGAGATTACTGGTGTAGCAGCAGAGATGATCCGTGCGCTGGTACCAGACTAGAGAGCGAGAGTGTAACGTTAGGGTCATGGGACGGAGGCACTTGGGCGGAGATGCTTCAGTCATGTGAAGGCATTTTCGCGTAGCACTAGGAAAGGAGGTATAGAGATGAAAGGCATGTACCGAGCTTGTTGAGTGCACGAATCCCCCAGGACCGCTTGCCTTCCGCCTCGCGCCTGCGCACCTCCTCCTCGACCAGTTGGTTGCGGCATCCAGCCGGGTAGTACGCATCAAGCACGAGAAATACGGCTTACCGGACGTAGAGTCGCTACGGATGTTCCTTTGTCTTTCCGTGGCTGGTGCCTACTCCGACGCAGTGGATGGGACGTCGCACATGGCGACGGATGCTACGCAAACGACGAGTCTGGGCTCAGACGCCTTTGTAGCGTCTTCGTGACGCGGGTGACGCGGCGAAGACTGGGCGCAACGGATCAATATTGATCAACGACCTGGTCATTGGCGGGCAAGATGGATGGGAGGATGCTGACTTTGAGATCAGGCATGCGGGCACTTTGAGTTCTGAGCCAGACCAATGTCAGACGTATTATCCGATAATTGAGTGCGTACTTCGTTTAAGAGATAAGCTTTTTTTGCATCTGCTGAGAAGCCACAAGGATGTTTGAGGGTGACGTTGTCGATTCGGAGCTGACTGTCTCTTGCAGAGTGAGAGAGATTAGAGCGGTCAGGCCAAGGGAATCCAGGGACAGTTGAGAGTCCACAAATCGAGCTAAACGGCGTGGTCGAGTACGTGTCATCGGAGAGTTGAAGACAAAAGACGGGAGTTGGCGGTGGCTGTTGGTTCACGTGGTGCCACGCTTGTCTCACGACCTTCCTGCGCGCCTTTCCGTCGCTCGTACATCATCAGAATTCTTTACACAATACCCAAGCTCAACACACCAAATTTCCCATATCCTGGGATAAAACCGAATTCACGATTTGCAACCGATATGGACGATCAAGATCAGTCAGTCAAGCAGCTTCCACTCGAGCATAGGCTGACCGATCCACGAACAGAGATATTCGTTTGAAAGGTATATAGGATCTACCATTGTCTTTGAGCAGAGATATAGCTGCGCAGAGATGTCATCAAGGGACGCCCTACGTCCGACCTCGAGCTCGTTTTCAAGGACGATGCCGGTGTCACACATGAGTCGAACAAATTCAAGGACAGCATCCCTATTCGTTGGAACCTCGACATGTTCGTCGCATTAGCCATATTTTCTCACCATCGAATGGTAATTAATTCTGCACAGCTATGTTAAGACCCACACCAGTGCTACATTGACCGTCCAACGAGCGGTTGCCGTGGTCCCAGTACAGCTCGCCTCATGCTAAGCGCCGTGTGAAGCTCAACATTTCACTTCGCCGAACCCGGAAGTGTCTTGGCCGAAGGTGGGATGCGAAGATCGTCAATCCGGTGGGAGGAAGGGCTGTTCGATCGTCAAGACGTGGACGGAATCAGAATCGAAGGACCATGATCGACGAGAATGCATACAGTCACACGCGACACTCAACTTCTTTTGCACATCACCATCTTCGAAATGCTCATTCACATTCCACTCGGGCGGTTCTGTTCCCTTTCCCCCGTACGCCGTCCTTCATCGATTCATGCGTAGGTTCAAGCAGTCTCAAAATTTCGACATCAAGAACACGCCTAGTCTCATCAACTCACCATCCTCCATCTCGATATCCCTGCGCCGACGGATGACGAACATTGCTCCCATGTTATATTTCCGCAGGGGTCGAGGACGCTCCTCCAAGGCCATTTCCCACGTCTCCGGTGTCCCGTGGCCCCATTCTCACCATTGCCTCCATCTCCAGATATCCGTCCTCCCAGCAGCCTCGGGCGATGCGCCAGCATTATCTTTGAACTAGATATGGCCTGCACCAATTCGCTCGCCTCACATTCCTTCTCGCGCCCGTCCGAGATGTTCCCGAGCACACACATTATCCTGTCCAGCGCACGGACCTCCTTCCAAACGCACCCCAACCGCGCTCACACACTCACCCGCATCCCCTCACTCCCCGACCGAGTCAGCGCACGTACCTGCACCGCTACCACCCTAGTGCACCATAGTGTCCACCCCACAGGCAGTCGAACCGCGCAGCCCACGGCTCACCCGACAGCAGGCGCGCCAGAGCGCGCCGATCCCTGTCCTAGCGTACGTCCCGTGCTCGCAGCTGCCCGTCCTTGCCCGCATCTCAAAGCGCTTCAGCGCCGCCGCCCAACTCGCGCTGTACTGCACGCTCGAGCTGTCCGCTGATGACGCCGACGCATGTGTTGCACAGCCAGCTGGCGCGCGCTTGTGACGACGCTCGCGCTGCGCGCCTACCCACACCTGCGCACGGCCCGTCCTTTGTACCCGCGCTAACCCTGGCGCTCCGCCGCGCTCTCCGCGCTGGCGTTACCAGCCTTCGACGCGGAGTTGCTCGCCACGGCGCCCGGCACGCTCTCGCATCTCGCGCTACTCGCAGACGCGCTGCCCTACGCGTTCCTCGACGACTTTCGAGAGGCGCCAGCTCACGCGCATCTTACCCACCTCGCGCTATCCTATTTCGTCGGCGTGCCCCATGCAGCGCACAATGACCCGCCGCCGCTCTGCGCCTTGTGGTGCTCGACAGTAGCCATGGCCTCGCGGCTGCACATGCTCCTAGCCGCCCGCTGCGGTGCGTGACGCTACGGACCGCGAGCATGCCGTACGACGGCCTGCGCCTCATGGCGCTGTTCGGGGCTCTCGGTGGCTCTTGCTCGTTCTCGCGCTCGATGAGGACGTGCACGCGCGGGTGGTTATTGGGCACGCTGGCGAATACGAGCGCGGGGCTGGATGTACTCGAGTTGTCTCTCGAGGGCACTTCAGACGAGGTACGCATCGGCTGCCTCCCTTGGCTGTTTCTCTGACTGATCAGCACTAGGTCTCGCCTCCAGCGCTGTACGAGCAGGTCGGATTCCTATTGCCGAACGTACGGGCGCTTCGTTCGCTCCGCCCGCGGACATCTCTGCCGACCGAGGCTGGAAAAGCGGCCCGTCGCATCCCGCGCTGTGGACACGCCCTCCTTCCGGCGCTCAGTGGGAGCTGGAACGGGGGGAGTGGGTACTTAAGTTTATGTATGTTCGTTTAACTTCTCCCTTTTGAATGTTTTCTTTGCGCGCATATCTTTCTTGTTCGATAATCACGACTTGATATTTTTTCTTTGAAGAGAAGGGCGCGTGTCTTGGCGCGTGTCTCCAGACAGACAGCCTCTCCTTATTTGATCACTGCACGATCGCTACCTGATATCCTCGCATTATAGCTGTCTATAGTTCCGTCATAAAGTTCATCTACATCATGTTCTCCCACCGTGTACTTTACACACGACACGTACTCAGCAATCCACAAACTCCCTGAAACGTGCGCTTCGCTCCTCTTCTGTCTGAGAAGTGCTGTAATATTGGCCAAGTACTGTATATTCGAATTCACGACAAAGTCTTGTGGAGTCGGTATCAGAAAATAACAGATTGGCACACGCTGAAGTTTCCGGTGATGATGGGAGATAGAACACATCATTGAGACGTTACTGTATTGCACCGAAAACAGTTTTTACCCGACCTAATCGACTTGACCGCCGTCCATCTGAACCGGTTCGAGCAGTGACAATGGATAAGCATTCCAGCTGATATAAAGCGACCGTCTGCGCCCCTCTGTATACCGTGTGAAGGCGGAGGAGTGCGGCGGTGCAATGCCAAAGGTGATTCGTGCTGGTACCAGGCCGGAGAGCGGAAGCGTGACATTAGGGTCATGGGGCGGAGGAGTTTCAGCCGGGTATGTGAATACTCGCGTGGCACCAGGTCTATCCGGGAGTTGGAGGAAGAAGGGAAGCATGGAGACGGAAGGCACGTACCGATCTCGTTGAGCGCGAACCGAACCGCATACCCTCTTCCTCGCACCCGCGCCAGTCCTCCTCGACCGGCCGGCCGCGGCGCCCAGGCGAAGGTGCTGGCTCCGACGCAGCAGATGGGACGTCGTGAATGGAGGGGGAAGCTGCTAGCTACACGAGCGACGAAAGTCTGGGCTTGACGTCGTCGCGTTTTCGTGAAGCGAAGAACGGACCAGTGGCCAGGACGGCGAGCGAGATTTGAGAGGATGGTGCACTCTTTCTCTGCGTTGCTGACCCTGAGATCAGCAGGCGGGGCACCTGGGTCCTTTTCGAGTTCTGAGCCAGATCGATTTCCTAAGCTGGTACTTACTTCATTTGAGGGGTAGGCTTGGCTTTTCTTTTGAAGTTTTGTGTGGGTTGTTGAGAGAGTCACAGGTTAATTGAGGGAGGCTTGAACGAGAGCAATGAGATATTAAAAAGAAACCCCCACGGCCACAAGTAGATCCAACCGACGTGGTCGACTACCCTCTGTCGTCGGAGGTTGTCGGGTAAAGTAGGAATAGAACGGCACTTCGTCAGTGCGCTGTTTTCACACGACCTTCTTGCGTCTGTCTACCTCTATCCATCGCTCCTACATCCATCTTTGCTTCATCACACAACATCCAAGCTTAGCAAACCAAATTCCTTATATCTTGTGATGGAATCGAATTCACGATCTGCAACTGATATGGACGATCAAGCTCAGTTAGTCGAACTGCTTCCACTTGACCATAGACTGACCGGTTCACGTACAGATATATTCATTTGAAAGGTATATGGGACCCACCATTGCTTCTGAGTAGAATTGACGTTCGCATAGAAATATCGGTCGATTTTATCGAGACACGTCCTACATCCGACCTAGAGCTCGTTTTCAAGGACGATGCCAGTGTCAAATACAAGTCTAACAAATTCAAGAACGGCGCCCCTGTCCTTTGGAAACCCGACATGTTCGTCGTGTTTTCCCTCACCGCCGCACGCTAATTTCTTCTGCACAGCCATGTTAAGACCCATACCAGTGCGACGTTGATCATCCGGCGAGCGCTTTTCAAACAAATATTTGCTGAGATATCAGTTGAGTTTGAGCCATACAACCTTGGAGACTCCAAGGTTGTCCGTCTGGAAGGTGGGGATCTCTTGCTCCTAGTACAGTTCACTTCGTGCTAAGAGGCTTCACAGATAGCAACCGTCGCGTTACTGTAACTTTTGTGTACGGGAAACCTAAACCCGTGGGTCTTTGATTGTTCCCAGGTGCCAGAAAGCCGTTAAATTACTCCTATAGTTGGCAGACGTTACTCACGTTCTTGGCTCTCGGTCCACCTTCTCAAACATCGTCATCCAGCAACACCGTCGCCGACTTCCAGAAGTCCGGTTCCGAGTGCTTATTATAGGAAGGGCGAACGCAGGAAAGACGTCGATCCTACAGAGAATCTGTGAAACGACAGAGAGCCCCGTCATCTACCGAGGAAGGGAGGAGGTACGTAATCCAACCTTTTCGTCTGAATGTGATCTCACATCCGACCAGGTTAGACTCGACCCGTCCATGGATGTTAGTGACAATAGTACTTCTCTTCTGTTGCTTCTAATCATGGAGCTAGCGAGGCGAGCACGCTATCGATGACGAACTCGTATTCTCCAATAACAAGGGCTACGTTTTCCATGACTCTCGCGGTATTGAGTCAGGTAGCACAGAGGAACTCGAAATTTTGCAGGAATTCGTCCGACGCAAATGTGAAGAGAGGCAACTGCGAGACAGACTGCATGCAATATGGTTTGGACTCTCGAGTGTTCACGATTACGCCAACTGACGGTCATATTTTTTGAGGTACTGCGTGCCAATGGACAACCAACGACCACAGCTTGATCTGAGGTTTTTCAAGGACATCTGTCCTGACGGGAATGGTGCGTCATTACGGACGTTCGTGACTGTATTAAGATAACTTTTAGTGCCTGTCGTTGTCGTATTTACAAAATACGATCAATTCTGGCAAAATGTCCGAATCTATGTGGAGGATTTCGGAAGCCCAGGTGACAACATATTTGATGTGGCGGAGAAACAATTTCAGCAGCACTACCTGCTTCCCCTTGGTGATGGTGTTAAATTCGTGCGATTAGAAAGTAGGTTCAGATGCAAATACCGGTGTTTGATGCTAATACTTTTCGGCAGAAATGCACAGGCAAAATATGGGCTGCAATAGGCTTATCGAGACGACGGCTGCAGCTTTGAATGACAACATCGTCGGACTAATGCTTTTGGCTGTGCAGAGGGGAAATCTAGAATTGAGTGTTAAAAGAGCTTTGAACCGGTGAGTGCGCCAATTGAAGGGGCGAAGTGAGCGGCGACGACAACAGGCATCGTAGTGTTCGTTCCCGCACTGGCACGGACGTCGAACATATTGTTCGGGAATGTCTTTTCCCGTTTCCATACATCTGGGTAAGTGTCAATAAAGTGTGATACATGGCTCATGATGGCTGATGCTGCCCAACTCGTAGTGGGTGAGTATCAGCTCTTACTCGCGGTTTGAAGGTCGACTGACCTGACCATGCCATGAACCATGGTGCAACCCAGTTTGTGAGCGACTACCGCTCCCCGCTGCGTTTCACTCTTGCTGACAACGCACACACCTGTCCTCGGTCCTCCAGAATGTGAGCGGCCGCGGCTCGCTGTGTTGGAAGCCTGCTGACGACGGCTGTCCTCGGCTCTCCAGGAAGTGAGTGGCTGCCGTGGCTCGCTGTGTTTGAAGCATGCTGACGACGGCTGTCCTCGGCTCTCCAGTGGGTGAGTGGCTGCCGTGGCTCGCTGTGTTTGAAGCATGCTGACGACGGCTGTCCTTGGCTCTCCAGAATGTGAGTGAGTGCCGTGGCTCGCTGTGTTTGAAGCCTGCTGACGACACCTGTCCTCGGCTCTCCAGAAAGTGAGTGGCTGCCGTGGCTCGCTGTGTTTGAAGCCTGCTGACGACGGCTGTCCTCGGCTCTCCAGGAAGTGAGTGGCTGCCGTGGCTCGCTGTGTCTGAAGCCTGCTGACGACGGCTGTCCTCGGCTCTCCAGGAAGTGAGTGGCTGCCGTGGCTCGCTGTGTTTGAAGCATGCTGACGACGGCTGTCCTCGGCTCTCCAGTATGTGAGTGGCTGCCGTGGCTTGCTGTGTTTGAAGCATGCTGACAACGCCTGTCCACGGCTCTCCAGGAAGTGAGTGGCTGCCGTGGCTCGCTGTGTTTGAAGCATGCTGACGACGGCTGTCCTCGGCTCTCCAGAATGTGAGTGGCTGCCGTGTCTCGCTGTGTTTGAAGCATGCTGACGACGGCTGTCCTCGGCTCTCCAGTTGGTGAGTGGCTGCCGTGGCTCGCTGTGTTTGAATCCTGCTGACGATGGCTGTCCTCGGCTCTCCAGTGGGTGAGTGGCTGGCATGGCTCGCTGTGTCTGAAGCCTGCTGACGACGGCTATCCTCGGCTCTCCAGTGGGTGAGTGACTGGCGTGGCTCGCTGTGTTTGAAGCCTGCTGACGACGCCTGTCCTTGGCTCTCCAGGAAGTGAGTGGCTGCCGCGGCTCGGTGTGTTTGAAGCATGCTGACGACGCCTGTCCTTGGCTCTCCAGGAAGTGAGTGGCTGCCGTGGCTCGCTGTGTTTGAAGCCTGCTGACGATGCCTGTCCTCGGCTCTCCAGTTGGTGAGTGGCTGCCGTGGCTCGCTGTGTTTGAAGCTTGCTGATAACGCCTGTCCTCGGCTTTCCAGAATGTGAGTGGCTGCCGTGGCTCGCTGTGTTTGAAGCTTGCTGACGACGGCTGTCCTCGGCTCTCCAGTTGGTGAGTGGCTGCCGTGGCTCGCTGTGTTTGAAGCATGCTGACGACGGCTGTCCTCGGCTCTCCAGAATGTGAGTGGCTGCCGTGGCTCGCTGTGTTTGAAGCATGCTGACGACACCTGTCCTCGGCTCTCCAGGAAGTGAGTGGCTGCCGTGGCTTGCTGTGTTTGAAGCCTGCTGACGACGCCTGTCCTCGGCTCTCCAGTTGGTGAGTGGCTGCCGTGTCTCGCTGTGTTTTAAGCATGCTGACGACGCCTGTCCTCGGCTCTCCAGGAAGTGAGTGGCTGCCGTGGCTCGCTGTATTTGAAGCCTGCTGACGACGCCTGTCCTCCGCTCTCCAGAATGTGAGTGGCTGCCGTGGCTCGCTGTGTTTGAAGCATGCTGACGACGGCTGTCCTCGGCTCTCCAGTTGGTTAGTGGCTGCGGTGGCTCGCTGTGTTTGAAGCTTGCTGACGACGCCTGTCCTCGGCTCTCCAGAATGTGAGGAGTGGCTGCGGTGGCTCGCTGTGTTTGAAGCATGCTGACGACGGCTGTCCTTGGCTCTCCAGGAAGTGAGTGGCTGCCGTGGCTCGCTGTGTTTGAGGCCTGCTGACGACGGCTGTCCTCGGCTCTCCAGAATGTGAGTGGCTGCGGTGGCTCGCTGTGTTTGAAGCCTGCTGACGACGGCTGTCCTCGGCTCTCCAGCCAGTGAGTGGCTGCCGTGGCTCGCTGTATTTGAAGCCTGCTGACGACGGCTGTCCTCGGCTCTCCAGTTGGTGAGTGGCTGCCGTGGCTCGGTGTGTTTGAAGACTGCTGACGATGCTTGTCCTCGGCTCTCCAGTATGTGAGTGGCTGCCGTGGCTCGCTGTGTTTGAAGCATGCTGACGACGGCTGTCCTCGGCTCTCCAGTATGTGAGTGGCTGCCGTGGCTCGCTGTGTTTGAAGCCTGCTGACGACGGCTGTCCTCGGCTCTCCAGTATGTGAGTGGCTGCCGTGGCTCGGTGTGTTTTAAGCTTGCTGACGATGGCTGTCCTCGGCTCTCCAGGGAGTGAGTGGTTGCCGTGGCTCGGTGTGTTTGAAGCCTGCTGACAACGCCTGTCCTCGGCTCTCCAGGGAGTGAGTGGCTGCCGTGGCTCGCTGTGTTTCCCAGCCTGCTAACTTCGTCTGTCTCGGGCCTTCAGGATGTAAGTTGCTGTTTACCTTGCTGCGTTTTCTTTCCCTGTTGATCACACCTGTTACTCTCCATTGATCGTTTTCATCCCTTATCTACTAGCCCGTGCGTGGATACACTCCTTTCCAGGTTGCTAATGACTTGTTTACATTTGGTTTTTCAGTTTGTAAGTTCTCTTCCATACGTTTACTCAACCAAACATCTCACTTCTTCGTAAGGTAAACCAGATTATGTCCTTTCCAACCATTCAAAATGTGTTCGCTTGTATTATTGTCATTTGTCCCTTGCTTATGAAATTTATGTCTTAGCTCAGCCCCACCGGTCTTGGCGGTTATCATTTGATCTCTGGTATTTCCCTTTACCATTTTGGGGGTGTTATTTGACTCTTGTCGAAGCCGTCATCGTCATCTTGAAGCATGCCACCTTCTTACGTCTCTCAAACATGTCACCGGAATCAGCCTTAACCCACGCGGAGGTTGACTATCGGGAGGCAAATATTGATTCGAAGATCCGACAATACCTTATTTCACCTTCTCAAGAGCACTCTGACGAGTCATTTGCGGGCTTTATTATGGCTATTGATCTAGTTCGTTTGTTCTTGCAACTGTTAGGAAAACATCTCCTCAAGCTTTTAGTTGCGTCTCAGTCTTCGGTCGAAATCAAATTTGCATAGCAAAGATCGTTGTGTACACCGTTCTGGGAATCAAGATTCCCGTGCAAGTTTATTTTGTGCAGTTGAGGAACGCCACAAGGAAGGATAAGCGCATCTGCTGCCGAACGGTCCAGGAATCGTACGTTGAGCTATGTATGACGTGTACGATTGAACATGATGTCCTAGTAGATCGCCTCCATGCCCGTTCGTCTGCTCGCGCTGCATCTGTCACCCTCCCTGCGACCTCTGCTGCCACGGCGTGTGCAGAGGTCGCGACGGTCGTAGAGGTAAATACAAATACAAAACACATAGTGGCGGCGGGTAGTGCGTCGTCCGCCAGACCCATTTGGAAGGGCTGCTCGAATATGTCGTCGAGCCTGGCGACCTTGTTCAGGTCGGAGCCATGAGATGCACCTCGTTGGATTATGCGATCTCTGCGAAGCTCTGTTTCGAAAAGTCCAGTCAGACGAGTCTAAACGGGGCTGGAGAAGGGACAGCAGAAGAGGTGCAGATAGACGTATACCTAAAGGCGCACGGAGTGTGTCGAAGTTGATCTTGTCCATGAGCAGGATGCTCGTGAGTGCCATGCTCGGATCAGCTTGGATAGGCGGTACTGTGAGTCACTGGCCCGCCCTCCTCTTCGCGAGCGTGCAAGGGCTGTAAGGATGTGGTTCCATCATTTGATTTGGGGCTTCTTACGACCAGACCATCATGACGGTGATGTTATCAATAAATCACGCACTCACATGGAAGCTATGCACCAGTGGGCGTACTCGAAGCAGTGAGACCAACCTGAACTGAAGATACCCAATAATAGTAAAAGCGTGCGGGTTTCAAGTGTAGACCAGAGGGAGACTGAATCACTATGAAAGCTAATTTGGATGAATATCATCCTAAAATTAGGAATTAAATTAAGTCTTCCGTAGGATGACCGTAGGATGAATATTAGATGGTTTTCAGTATCACATAGGATGACGAAAATAGGCTTAAATAGATCCAAGATATGGCCAAAAACAGCAACCCAAAAATGAGACACTGTAAGCCGATCTTAGGATGAAAATCAGTAACAACTTTTGGATGATAATCAGTAGGTGCTATTGGATGTAAATCAGTATTAATTTTGACTGAAAAGCAGCCTTAATCGTTGGATGATAATCATTGTCACCCTACCTTCCTTTGGATGACTTTCAGCTACATTTAGATTAATCAAGTGAAAGAAAATATATTCATTGATAAACAAAAAACAATTACAAGTCAACTAACTATGAAAACCTAGACCTGTGCTCGCACAATGTAAGGTGGTGGCGAATGTGGCACGAACCTCCCATCACCACGGCCGCGCCGCTGCTGCCGCCACTGCCTACCAGTGCACACCTACGCAGCCATTGTCTTATGCACCCTCGTGGACCACCACTACTGCTGAGTTCCTGCTGCATGTTGCTGCCAGCTCTGCCAGACCAGCCAGTGATTATGCCACGAAGAACGCACCGTCGTGAAGTGGCGTCATCGCCATCATCGCTGGCCTCGCCAGCGTCACTGTCGTCGTCAGTGTCGTAGCGGTGGGGGTTGCGCGCCATGTGGGGGTAGTGTTGTGGCGGCTCTTGCGCGCTGTAAGGGGTGGTGGTGGCAGCGGACTTGTGTGTGGCGATGGGTTGGAGATGGCGGCCATGGGCTTGTGTGCTGCAAGGTGGAGGCAGAGGCAGCGATGGGGACTTAGGTCGTAACACAAAAAAAAAAAAAAAACGTATCTTAATATAATGGGCCGAAGCCCAGCAGCGGCGGGGGGTGTGGGGGCCAAGGGACAGGGCATGGTGGTGTGGTGGATTGCATGCCCGCGACGGTGTTGTCCCTGGAATAGAGGGGGTGGCACGCGTGCAAAGGCGATACCTGGAAGAGGACCGTTAGAAGAATAGTTAGAAAGAAGAAAAGAAAAAAGAACAAACGCACCAGTTCAGTTGTTCAGTACGTTGAAGCTTGAGTTGAAGTAGAAGGGTGCCCGGTGTCGACGTGTCGACGTGTCAGGCTCGCTTTCCCACGCCGCAGATTCAGCCTCCGCCAGACTTTTTTTTTTCTAAGTCGAGTGTGCGTCTGCTGCCACGACCAGTCCACAACCGTGACCGCCACCGGTCCCACCGATGCCCACCACCAACGCCACTCCCACATGTGGACTCCGACTTCTCGCCCTCTTCTTTGCCCCACCACCATCACGGGGAACTCATACAGATGCACGCGGCGCGGTGCAAGCCGCACGACGACGACCGATGGCGCGAAGATAGTGTGACAATGGTGTGATGATGGCACGACAACAGCACGACGATGGCGCGATGACAGCGCGACTACAACGCGACCACGGTGCAGTAACGGCGCGAGTCGGCCGCGCGAAGACTACGCCAACGGCCGTGCAATGACGGCGCGACCACGACCGCTATCACGACGACTACCACGACCACGACGAAGTGGCGGCAGAGGGGGCGGCGGCGGGGACGATGGGAATGGCGACGGGGCGGGATTGGCAATGGCGGTGACGGGGACGGCAGAGGCAGCAGTCCTCGTCAATTTGTTTTTTGTCCAAGTCGTTCTTTACCCAGTGTCAATCATAGGATGATATTCATCCACTATCTTTAGTCATCCAATCATAGATGTGTTTTTGAATGAAATTTTACACAGTTTTATGATTCATGATTTTCAGCAGGTAATAGAATTATTTTATTTGGATGATTATCAGCACCACAAATTAGGATGAATCGAAATCAGCCTCTAACTCGTCTACCCTAGGCTGAATTCTGAAAATCAGTACCAATTTGGATGATTTTCATCCAAATGGACGTTCACAGTGAATCAGTCTGATGGCATGGCCCAAACCCGGCTTTCGCTGACGGTGCCTTGTTACCTCCGCATACATGTACACCCAACTTGAGGCTTCACGAGACGAGTACAGTAACTATTCTGGAATGCCTAACATGGGTATTCGCTTGCCTATTGAAGGGGATCCAAACAAGTCCAAAGAAACGCGTCGCGGCGGCCGGACACCGTCGCCATCGGCGTATTATATTATATAAATCAGACGACCACCTTTGAACACTTCCCGCTTTTTCTTCTTTGCCAACCACCAAGATGTCTCCCACTATCCAGAGTCCCGCACCGGTGTTCAGCGTCACTGCTCTCATAGATGGTTCTTTCAAGGAGGTCTCACTGGCGGACTATCTCGGTCAATGGTAATTATTTACGCGTTACTTTTAGCTCGCTTGTTCTGACCTGTCCATCCCAGGGTGATCCTGATGTTCTACCCTCTGTACGCGCGTCCCAAAATCATTACACGTCCTGTCTCACTCACCCTACTTTTTTTTCTCTTCTTTTCATCTGGCTGTAGTGACTTCACCTTTGTCTGCCCAACTGAAATTCTCGCATTCAACGACGCGCTCCCCGAATTTGCTCGCCTCAGCACTACGGTGCTCGGTATGCCCTCTTTCCCGCTCAATCACGAATGGACTCATTGATTACACGTACACGTGGTAGCCATATCGACTGACTCGGAGTACTCGCACCACGCGTGGGCGCAGCAAGCGCACAGTGCTGGCGGGCTCGGGCCCGACCTGCGCATTCCGCTGCTCGCGGACCGCAACATGCGCATAGCGCGTGATTACGGGTGTCTGATTGAGGACAAAGGCATCACGTTCCGCGCGAGCTACCTGATTGACCCCAAGGGTATACTCAGGTACGGCTCTCTCCCTAAACAGGGTTGTCGACGACTGACCTGACGGTGATACCTGTCTCGTAGGCAGATCACAATGAACGACCTGCCCGTCGGACGGTCCGTCGACGAGGCGCTGCGTCTCGTGCAGGCGTTCCAGTTCACCGTAAGTATTTTTTTCCCTTCCGTCGTTGGTGGATGGCGTGCTGACGTGGCGCGACAATTCGAAGGATGCGCACGGCGAGGTTTGTCCCGCGAACTGGAAGGAGGGGAGCAAAACCATCCGTGCGGACCCTCTCGCAAAACTCGATTATTTTGCTGCCACCGCCGATGGGGCGCACGAGAACGGCAAGGCGAATGGGACCAAGCGTGCGCGCATGGACACGGAGTGAACGACGATACCTGACAATCTAGAGCGAATCGATAGACAGTTTGCGTAGATCTTTGCTATAATCCTCAAAAGCACACCGTCTTTTTTCTACATAATACCATTTGTTATCTGCTCTTCACCGCTGCGTGCTGGTCGGTCCCAGGGGAGTCAATGCCGGGAGTGTCTCAAAGGAACTCCATTAGCCAAACAATCACAGGCGCCGAACCGAATGAGAGCTCTTTCATCTCGAACAAATTACACAAGCACAACTAAATAAGCTGGATCAGCCATTCATTCAGTCACGCTACCGCCCATTTCCTGCTCGCGCTTCCACTTATCGTAGCACTCGAGCGTGACGCTCGCCAAGAAGCACGGGATGCTCTGTTCGATCTCGACCCAGTTCCGCATGAGCTGTGGCAACTCCTGCGGGCCTCCCTCGCCCTGCGCGACGAGTTGCATGCGTGCCCCTCCTCCTCTACTTCCGTCCTTCGGCGCAGGCTGAAAGACAAACGCGGCGCCGAGGTCGTACTAGCGACGTGACGCACACTTGTCCATTATCGTAGAAAGCGAGCTTGACGCCGAGGATCGCCGAGAGCGCCTCGCGGAACTCGGCCGTCTTGCCCGCGAACACCTGTCGCAGGCGGAGCGTGCGCTTATCGCGCTGCTTGAGCTCTGCCTCCAGCTGTGCCTTTATCCTCGCGGACTGCCGCCCAGCTCGCGCATGGCACCAGCTGCTCCTCGACATTTGCGTCCGAGTTGGTGGGCGCGTGCTGGTCGAGCGCGGAGAGGCGCTGGAGAAGCGCGGCGTTCTCGGATTTGAGGCGGTCGAGCGCAGCCTGTCACAAATAGGTCCAGTTCTGTGCTCGCAGAAAGAGAGCACGCGCACACCGGCCGGGACGTGACATCCCGCGCCGATCTCGCCGCGTAGGTCGACAACAGAGAGTTTGCTCGAGCCTCTCTGTCCTTCTCTGCTTCCTCTTCCTTTTCTTCCAACGCTGAAGGACAGGAATCAGGGAAGGTAGCACATAGGTGGATCGACATCCTCATCCTCGACGTGCCTCCTGCGGCCCGTGCTTTCGTTGGTTAGGTCGTCGCGCTGTTCCTGGAGGAGGTGCGTGTGCTAGAGGCGCAGCGCAGAAGGCTCTGCATGGTAGAGATAAGCGTTGCGGCAGGCGTTTTCGGGGCTGCAGTGTGTGTAGCCCTAGTCCGCGTCAGAAATTCAGAAATAGGAGTGGAGAAGGACGACGCACCACGCCTCGCGCTCGGCACGCACTGCCTGCACTCCCACGTCAAGGCGTACCACCGTCTCGCGCAGCTCGTCCGCGCCCGCCGCTTGAGTGCGCGGTTCTGCTCGCGCACCTCGATGGCCGTGTGACGCTCAAGTAGGGAGCCTAGCTTTACCATCACACGTGTATGTGCCACATCCGGCTGCCGCGAGTGTTCTGCTAGCGCGTGAGCTTGGCGCGCAGCACGAACCAGCTGGCCTCTTCTGCTTCGCCTGGGTGTCGAACGCTGATTGCAGACGCAGGGCCCAGCGCTGTGTACAACCGCTGCATGGCGGGACACACGGAGCTCTGTGGAGGGGGAGTCGACTTGGCACTCGCAGGAGGTGAGCTCCGCAGCATGCGCAGTGAGCTTCCAGGATGCGGAGTGCAAGAGCGCGTCAATGTTGTCCTGGAAGTCTACGTAGTCCTCCTTGAGTGTACCAGTTCGGAGCGCAGGGAGCAGACATCCTGTTCTTCTTCCATCCCCAAGTTGTTAGTAACTTCCATCGTTCAGTGGGAAGATGTTAGCGACGAGGCCAAGACGATGGTAATGCTGCTGAGCGCTGAGCAGGCAGACTTTCATCAGCTCTTAAATGGGATCTTGTGTTGTGACCAGATAGTGGAATGAGTGGAATGCGAAGAGCAAGGGGAACCCGACGCACGAGATATCGAACATGACGAGAAGGTGGAGGTTGTAGGCCTGACCCAAACATTGCATGCTGTTGGATGTACTGTACCCTGGGTGGAGACGGTGATACCCCAAGCTAATAATGCTCAGTCCACAGGTGGAACAAATAGGTAAGACGAGGAAACCTGAGATTGACCTAGGGTGTTGCTGGTAACCTGCTTCGAGCGTTCTGGTGGCTGTATAAGGAAAGTGAACCGTGCGAAACCGTCGATGATCGATCGAGGACGGGGTCAAATCGATCTGCAACTCTTGCTTTCCTCGCTCCCAAGGTTGCTCCGATGCACACCCGACAGCCCTGTCGTCGGATTCCAAAGTTCCAGTGCCGAGTCCTTATTCTAGGAAGGGCAAACGTTGGAAAGACATCCATCCTACAATAAGTCTATTTACCGGGGATCAAAGGGTACGTGTTCCGACTTTTGATCTGCGGGTCTAATCTTACTGCCGATAAGATTACACTTGACCCGTCCATGCGGATTGCAACTCTTGCTTTCCTAAACACCACTCCGATGCACAAGCAACGACCCAGTCGTCGAATTCCAAAGATCCAGTTCTGAGGGGGGGTGAGGACAGCTGTCGTCAGCAGGCTTCAAACGCAGCGAGCCATGATACTACTTGTCGCCTGATCACGGACCTTTGTCCACTCCGCCGATAGTTTCAGGATCTCGAACTCGCTTTCGATAGCGAAGACGCAGCCATGATGTTTTTTTTTTTGCTTTCTCAACTTTCTGACTTGATTTTTGCCGTCAAGTACGTTCGTCTTCGGGTCCCCGTAGAATACAACCTCTTCGTTCTCATACAACTCCCTTTGTGATTACCGATTTGCCTTCGTTCGTTACGCCTCATCACCGTCGTGTTTCACCACTGCATCTCTTTCGTCTTGGGTATGACCTCGTTTCACCAACTAGTGACGCTTTTTACTTTACCCCTTCTACCATACCGTCTCCTCTACCTTGGGCTAGTTAGGGCCTGTCCGGTGAAAAGAATCCAGCGGCAGGTTGCAATGTGATAATGCATTACCCCGGGTGGGGTAATGAGGCCTTATGAGGCATTGAATCTCACCCTGAGGGGCCAGTGTGTGATCAAATTTGCATCGGGGGGTGAAGTCGGTCGTGCTCCCTAGGAGCCAAAATAAAAATAAGCAAAAATCACCATTGAACAGTATATCCGTATGTACAATATAAAGTAGCTACGATGTGTTGTTGATGCTACAGAAAATGAAAAGTCGATTTTTGCATAGGTACGAGTCCGTACGACCACACTTGCACTCCAGCTGATATAATACGACTGTCCATGTCCCCGCTCTGCTTGTACACCAAGAGAAGGCGGAGGAGTGCGCTGGTGCAGTGCTGATGGTGATTCGTGCGCTAGTACCGGGTCCGGGAGCAGAAGCGTAACGTTAGGATCATGGGGTCGGAGATGTATCAGTCAGGTATGTGCATTTTCGCGCTCACGTAGCATCTATCCGAGAATTCGAGAGAAGGGAACGGAAGGCACATACTGATCTTGTTGAGCGTAAATCCCTCCCGAACCGCTTGCCCTCCGCTTCGCGCCCGCACACGGCCTCCTTGATCGGCAGGCTGAGGCAGCACCCAGTCAGGTCGTGCGATTCAACCACGAGGAAAAACGGACATAGACTTGCTGCATCTGCTCCTTCGTTTTCCGCTCCTGGGCCCTGGCAGATGCCGGCACAAATGCAGCAGATGGGATGCCGCGCATGGCGACGGAAGGCGCTGGCTATGCGAACGACGAGAGTCTGTGCTCAACGCCATTGTCACGTCTTCGTGACACAGATCCCGCAGAGGAAACCGGGCGGAACTGACCAGTGGCCAGGTCGGCAGGCAAGATGGGGAGGTATGATGCTGACTTTGAGATCGGGCAGGCGGGCTCCTGAATACCTATGTCCTAGGAAAAGGTAATTTCGTGCTCACTTCATTTGAGTGGTGGGCTTATTTTGTCTTTTGCGTGTGTTGTTGAGAAGATGACAAGGGCGATTGAAAGGGCTGTTGTAGTGAATCTAGTGATGTTGTCGAGCTGACTATTTTTAATAACTCGGAATTGGTGCAATTGCCACCGTGCAAACGAGAGGGATGAGATAAGTTGGATATTTGAGAGAAATGCCAACGGCCACAAGTCGAGCTAATTGGCATGGTCAACTACCCCATGTCATCGGAGAGTTGGCGGGGGTTGGTGGTTCCATGCATATAGTCGTGGTATAGGTACAGTATAGAACGGGACAGCAATGCTGCTGTTTTCACACATGCGCCCACCACTCCGTGACTGGAGGGAACGTAACGGCAGGGAAAATGGGCGAGAGACTTGCTGCCTGCAATACATTCTCGCGCATAACTTACAAATGGCTTATCTGACCCTTTTCGTGATGGCTCTGTGTGTACTGCTCCCCAGTGACCGGTGACCTCTGAATCTACACTCGCCCCTCGCGTTCCCCAGTGCGCCGCACTCGCTCGCGGCCTTAGTTACTCGAACACGACGAGTTTCCGACACAGGCAGCCACCTACACGATGTTTCGTGCCGTGCTGCCCGCGCAGGAGCGTGCGCGACCATTTCTGACCACTGGACCTTCGACCACCCGACGTCCTCTGATAGACTAATTCAAATTCTGGTCCTCGCCTCATGGTGCGATCGATGTCACTGACGGTGTCTACTAAGTTCTTGACTAAGTTACAATATTGTCCGAAACCTCGCCCTGGATGTCATACCAGGCTCATTACAGTAAGGACGTGGGGCCTGTTTCAGTTGGCGCACGCGTTGTCATGCGGGCGCATCAGTCAAAATTACTGTCAAACACAAAAAAAAACTGCGGTTTGCCAAGTCAGACAGGGTTTCGTTATGTGATCACATTCAATCAGGCCGTTCAAATTTGCTAACTGTAGTGTAGTGCCCAGTGAGGCACACGTGTACAAGGGGCGCTCAAAGCTCGAGCGCTCAAGAGGGCTCGGAGGTCGTGCAAGCAGAACCCATTGTGGGCCATCTGTTAGCAATATTTACTGTTTATAAAGTATAGTGTATTTACTATTTAGTACTTTTCCACCATCGTCTTAGTGCTCGAAACGATTTGTTGTTTCCTCGACCATTTCCGCACAAGGTTTCCGCAACCTTTACATATGCATTTGTAACCTCTGCATGATTACGGCCCCACAACATGTCTTTCGTACCATCGTGACCCTTCGGTGGAAAATTCCCGCTCATCGGGAAGCTTGGGCTTGCGAAGTACTGTCCACGGTGACTACCGACACGCTTTCTTGCACGACGGCCTCGACGGGCTACAGCGCTACACGAGCGTGCACTAGTTAGCCGTTACTCTCGGTTCACGTGCTTGTTATGGTACATCTCAGAAGGGAGCAGGCCCGGGCACATCAAGGCTGAGCTCCAGTATCCGTTGAGATGGATAGTGTGAAGCCCTCCGATATTTCTTCAGGACACTGCTCCATCGCTATCATCTCAAGGACGTCGTCGACCATGTGTGAGTGTTCGAGACGGAGTTTCGTGTCGGTCGGAGACGCTTTCTGGCGCAGCATCAGCACTCTAAAAAACACAAAAAGTTTGAACCAGTAAGCACTTCGCAGAGGGCAGTGACACTTACAACCGACATGCCTGGAAAGAGAACCAACAATAATCAACAAAGTGAACGTGGCAGGTGGGAGAGAAATCGGATCACCAGAGCGGAGGGCATAATGAACGTAAACATAGAGCTATCATTAAGACCTTGGCGCACCATGTATAAGCTATGGCAAGACCTAGTTGGTTGACTGCGGTCAGGACGGTCGTGGGCGACTTCTTACCTGAGAAAACTACAAATTGCCAACGCGTTCATGGCAGTCATGACGACATAGACCAGCACCCCTGCGTGACCAGAACCAGATAAATAACGCCAGACCGTGTCGGTGCAAATAAAGACTTGCCTTGTTTCAGGAAACTCTTGCCTAGCGGGCCGAAGGTATCACGCCCCCGAACCCAGTGCTATGTCGATTTATCATGGTCATCACCCACGTGGACAAGAAAAGGGTCGTCGGACTCACCCAAAGCACAACGAGCATGTTGAGGAAATCGAAAAAGGTCATGAGTACCTAGCAGAACGTTGGTTTGCAAGGTGATAGCAAACGATAAGTGACGTCGTACAGAGATCAACTGAGTCAAAAATGATTATCATGTCAGTATAATCAGACAAACGCGCCAAAGTCCGAGACGCACTCCCATATGATAGGCAATGGGTCGCGGGACTCTGTTTCCCTGTGCTACACCAGCCGCCATTACTGTGATATTCGGTTCATCCGAAAGAGCGAAACAGCCGTTGCTTTTGGTGAAAAAAAACATAGGCACCACTGTGATTCCATCGAAGAGTCAGGAATGCCCCTTCATAAACAAGGTCTTCGGCACAGACGGGATATCTCTGTGCTCAGCACCCAAATAATAACGCCGACAAGACCCAAGTAGGTGATTGAAAGAACGACGAGAACCTGTGTTTTCCTCCCAGAAAATGCGTATGTACGCAACATCAGAATGACTAAGGACACAACCGACCCGAGTGTGATTAACAACTTGTAAACATGAGAGCCAAGTCAAGCTTACATTGTGCTGACAATATCTATAACCAAATCGTGAGGAAGATTAGATGATAAGTACGAGTGAGCGCACCGTAGGCATGGCACAGGCAAAAAGAACATGATAGTATGACTCGCAAACGCGTTGCTCATGGTTACCGACAAGACCCCATAAGTGGAACGGTGCGATGGCCATTGGGTAATAGCGGCAAAATATATATGCGGCTTTCACAGCATTCCACGGAGCAGGGTATATCTGGAAGTCAACAATTGCATTAATCAATCAGCCACCCCTCGGTAGATGAAGGTGAGAGTATGTGCTTACAAGGGCGACTTCCTGGTCAAGTCTAAATACCCGAAGTCAAATAAGCATTCCGGGTCAAAGTTAATTAGGCGTTATTAAGACTCAACGTATGATATGACCCAATCATAGAAGCAGACGACGTCTAGGAGACAAATCATCAGGATACACCAGCGGGATGCGAGGGGAACGTACAGGCAGCTGGAAATGGTCTTGATTGGCCGACTTTGGACGGCACAAGGAAATGACGTGCTCACCTATCATGGAGTAACGCCAGCTAGATGCCGCCGACACGAACAAGTAAAGCCTCTCTGTCAGTACTTCACGCCTCCACAAAAGAGATAGGGACGCACACAGCCACCGTCTTCAGGCCGGTCACCAACACCTGCAGTATTGTCCCCATGGATGTAGATAGAGGACGGCACCGACGCTGTCGAGTGAGGCAGCAGACCGATCAGCCTACTGGCAGGAACGCGACTATGAGTGGAGTGTCGACAGAGGAGAGGGTTGGTGATCTTTAAGCTTTAAGTCCCAGGCTTGGAGACGTCAATCAGGACTGGGGTTATCGAGAGAGATGAGAACCAGTTGGTGGGAAAGTAGCAGTAGCAGATCGTATGTACTGCGCGAGAACTAAAAAGGGTTCCAGGACTTAAACTTGGCAGCAACGGAGCTTCTGGCGCCTGCTGTCAGCTACTTTTCGCCCCCCCCGACACTCGAGTCTCGACCTCCGTGGCGGCTGCGCATCAGCCGCGCATGTGTCAAGTCCTGGACCTAGGCGAGCTTACAGCAAGATCCAATTCGATAGGCCCCTCGCGTCCGGATTACAGCATAAGGCTGAGATTGAATGGGCTTTCCGGGAACCATGCCGATTTTGTTTCTCACACAAATTATTTATAGTAATAATCAAAAAAGGAAATTATATAATCGGCACATGAACACTTCGCGCAAGTTGAACTTGCAGTTATGAAGGGTGCAGCTGGTCCAGTACGACTTTTCCACAAGACTGCGCCATGCAGTAAAGCCCAAAGCTCAATATATTGTGATATGGAACACCAAACTGTATTGAAGAGTGAGTATTACCAGTGGCCGTTCAGGAGAGACGTTGGGGGCCGTGACTTGGCCTAGAGCGAGTTTCAGCGAGAATGACTTTAGCACGCGTGAACGAAATGGTAGAAGTGGTCACCCATGATCCCGAAGGAAGAACTCGAATCGAGTCGCACGTTCGCATCGTATCAAACACGCGTACAGCCTCAAAGTGAGCCGGTTGAAGTGGCTCTTACCAGCTAAAAAAAAACTGCTCTGGGCTGTGATATGTGTTGAGAAGGGTCCAAAACTCGACAAGGTCTCGTTCATTTCGCCCTCTCACACCGCTCGCGAAGCGTCCGACGCTCGAGGTCAGGCTCGGTGCTCTGAGCACTGCACCGCACCCCCACAGATGCCGTCGAAAAATCCAGGCCCGAGCAAATCCCTGTGAGACAACATGCCTCTGCGCTGCGTGACCTATGTACAGGATTGAGATTGTCAGCGTTGATCAAGTAGAATGCGACGTGCCTGTTTGTATGCGAAGCGCCCCCTCTTTTCCTTCCGTTTTACGCGATTGAATTTGCGCGTGCCGTTGGGCTTTGCTTTTCGAGCTTGTCTGGCTAGGGACTAGGGACTCGTGAGCACGACCCAAGTCTCTCTAGTCTCCCTGGCTGGTATAACCGGCCCTTGGAGAGAGCGCACGATCGTCTGTAAGACTGACGAGGTCTTGGCATTGAAGGCTTCACGGAGCTCCATCTGCAGTCCCATGTTGGGCTGGCGCTTGACACAGTCACGAGGGAGCTGGCTAACGGAAGGTGAGATGGACCCAGCTCAAAAGGTGCTGGGACGTACCTTTGCTTCTGTCACAGTGAACACATGAAGCCGACCAGGTGATTCGCACGAAACTCCACCGGTGTCCTGATATGTGCTTTGCAGACACTGGAGGGTTCGTTCGTTAATCCCCGTGAAATGATGAACTTCTGAGTTGGTGAGACCCTGGAGCTTGCCCTGGAGGACACCGATAGCGCGGTTTCTTTCAACTTGTCGGATATGTACCGACAAACCATTGGGAGAGGGAGGTTGTTGAGATGACACTTGGCAAGGGATACAGTATGTCGGCTCATTTTTGCCGAACGTGCAGCTTCGAACACTCTGCCTCCGGGCTACTCTAGCGACCAAGGCGGAAGAAGGCCCGCGTCTCGCGCTGTGGACACGACCTCCCATTGCGACCTCCGCTGGGATCGGCATTAAGCTGCGTCGTATTTCCTCCTGGCTCACTCGGAACTCGAGCGGGGTGAGCGGATACGCGTGAACTAAATCCATCTATGCTCGTTTTTCTTCTTTTTGGGCGTCTTCTCTGGGTGCATATCTCTCTCGTTCGATCGCCACACTCATTGCGACTTGACTTTTTTAGGTGTGGGTCTCCACATACCGCCGCCATCCCTCCTCTCCCCTTATTGATCCCTGCACGATCGCACTCGACTTTAAACCCGTACACATCACGTGATCCCACCATATACACGTACATACTACAGCAACTCATCAACCCTCCGAAATCGTGTGATTTATTCCTCCCCTCGGAACAAGCCTGAACAGTAACAATGGGTATATGCGTTACAACAGAATGGTGTAAGAAACCAGGTCACGCTACACGACGACGTCACTCTTAGGACAGTTCAGGACACCACTACATGCGTACCAAACCTAAGATGTAGACCTAAAGCCACATATATGTAAGCCGACCGTCTGCGCCCCCCGCTCGGCTTGTACACCTCGGAAATGTGGAAGAGAGCGCCAGTGCCGTGACAAAGGTGATTCATGCACCGGTACCAGACCGGGGAGCGCGAGTGTCACGCATGGGACGGAGGTGCTTCAGCCATATCTAGGGGTTTTTGCGCGGCACCAGGTCAATCGGGGAAGAAATGGGCGTGGAGAAGGAAGGGACGTACAGATCTTGTTGAGCATGAACACGAACCGCCCACTGCCAGAACCGCTTGACGTGCGCGTCGCGCTGCGCCGCGCACGTCCTCCTCGACCGGCCGGCTGCGAACCCAACCTGGTTGTACGCATCACAAACGTAGAGCTGCTACAGCTGCTCCTTCGTCTTTCTTCTCCGGGGAGGTGTCTACTACTCCGGTGCAGCGGATAGGACGGCGAAAGTTGCTAGCTACTCGAACGACGAATGTCGGAGCTCAGACGCCACCGTCCCGTCTCCGTGACGCAGGCGACACGGCGGAAACTGAGCGAAACTGATCAGTGACCGGGTCGGGGAGAAAGACGAAGAGGGTGGTGCGCTCTTTCTCGGCGTTGCTGATCCCTAAGATCGGGCAGGTGGGCACCTCAGACAAATGTGAAGGTAGTTGGTAATTGGGTGCGTACTTTATTTTACAGGTATGCTTGGCCTGTCATTTGCGTGTGTTGTTGAGAGGGCCACGAGGTTGATTGACGGAGATGTCGTCAAGCTGACTGTTTCTGATGAATTGGCGTAAACGAGAAAGACGAGATATTTGAGGGAAATGCCAGCGGCCACAAGTCGAGCCAATCAGAGTGGTCGACTACCCCGTGTTATCGGAGAGTTGGCGGGGAGTTGGCGATTCTAGGCGAGGAAGTAAGAACAATGGCTCTGGTCATCAGCGTGGTCGAGCCTACCTTTTGAGGTCGGAGCCATGGAGCTGAGCTCGACGCACCTCATCGGATTGTGCGATCTCCGCGAAGATCAAAGACCTGGTTCTTGATCGAGTCAGACGAGTGGGGCGGCAGCAGAAGAGGTGCAGGTAGACGTGTGCACAATGGCGCACGGAGTGTGTCCAAGTCGATCTTGTCCATGAGCAGAATGCTCGTGAGCGCCATGCTCGGATCAGCTTGCGTAGGCGGGGCTGTCACGGCGTGAGGAACTGGCCCGCCCTCGTCTGCTCTTCGCGAGCGTGTGAGGGCTGTAAGGATGTGGTTCCGTCATTTGGTTTGGGGCTTCTTACGACCAGACCATGATGTTATCAACAAAGCACGATCTCACATGGAGGCTCGGCGTTCAGATTGAGAGTTGGAGTCGGATGGGCGGGACGCAACGCACGATGAGGACAACGCGGATACTGTGGCTCTGACTCGGGAGTTCTATGCACGGGTGGGGGTACTCTGGGTAGAAACAATGATATCTCAACTCCTAACTCGAGACGAATACAGTAACCATTCCGGAATGCCTAACATGGGTATGCGCTTGCCTATTGGAAGGGAATCCAAACAAATCCAAAGAAACGCGTCGCGCGGCTACGGCCGTCGCCACCGGCGTATTATATATAAATCAGACCTTCGGACGCCCCCCGCTTTTTTTTTCTCTGCCAAGTACCAAGATGTCTCCCACTATCCAGAACCCTGCACCGGTGTTCAGCGTCACTGCTCTCGTAGACGGTGCTTTCAAGGAGGTCTCCTTAGCAGACTACCTTGGTCAATGGTAGTTATTTACGCGTTTCTCTCTCACCCTTTTCTGACCTGGTCGTCTCAGGGTTATCCTGATGTTCTACCCTCTGTATGCACGTCCCAAAATCCTGCGCGTCCTCTGTCTCATTTTTCCCCACTTTTTTTTGGCTGGCTGTAGTGACTTCACCTTTGTCTGCCCTACCGAAATCCTCGCGTTCAATGACGCGCTCCCCGAATTTGCCCGCCTTAATACTACGGTACTCGGTACGCCTTCTCTCGAGTCAAGTCAGGGATGCACTCGTTGATTACGTGCACACGCGGCAGCCATATCGACTGATTCGGAGTACTCGCACCACGCGTGGGCGCAGCAGGCGCGCAGCGCTGGTGGCCTCGGGCCCGACCTTCGCATTCCGCTGCTCGCGGACCGCAATATGCGCGTGGCGCGTGAGTACGGGTGTCTGATCGAGGATAAAGGGATCACGTTTCGTGCGAGCTACCTGATTGACCCCAAGGGTATACTCAGGTACGGTTCTCTCCCTAAACAGGGTTGTCGACGACTGACCCGACGGCGATATCTGTCTCGTAGGCAGATCACGATGAACGACTTGCCGGTCGGACGGTCCGTCGACGAGGTGCTGCGTCTCGTGCAGGCGTTCCAGTTCACTGTAAGTATATTTTTTCTTCGTCGGCGGATGGTGTGCTGACGTGGTGTGGTAATTCGAAGGACGCGCACGGCGAAGTGTGTCCCGCGAACTGGAAGGAGGGGAGCAAGACCATCCGGGCGGACCCTCTTGCAAAACTCGATTACTTTGCCGCCACCGCCGATGGAACGCACGAGAACGGCAAAGCGAACGGGACCAAGCGTGCGCGCATGGACACGGAGTGAACGACGATACCTGACAATCTAGAGCGAATCGATAGACAGTTTGCGTAGATCTTTGCTATAATCCCCAAAAGCACACCGTCTTTTTTTCTACATAATACCATTTGTTATCTGCTCTTCACTGCTGCGTGCTGGTCGGTCCCAGGGGAGTCAATGCCGGGAGTGTCTCAAAGGAACTCCATTAGCCAAACAATCACAGGCGCCGAACTGAATGAGAGCTCTTTCATCTCGAACAAATTACACAAGCACAACTAAATAAGCAGGATCAGCCATTCATTCAGTCACGCTACCGCCCATTTCCTGCTCGCGCTTCCACTTATCGTAGCACTCGAGCGTGACGCTCGCCAAAAAGCACGGTATACTTTGCTCGATCTCAACCCAGTTCCGCATCAGCTGCGGCAGCTCCTGCGGGCCTCCCTCACCCTGCGCGACGAGCTGCATGCGCGCTCCTCCTCCTCCACTTCCGTCCTTCGGCGCAGGCTGAAAGACAAACGCGGCGCCGAGGTCGTACTGCGACGTGACGCGCACCTGTCCGTTGTCGTAAAACGCGAGCTTGACGCCGAGGATCGCCGAGAGCGCCTCACGGAACTCGGCCGTCTTGCCCGCGAACACCTGCCGCAGGCGCAACATGCGCTTATCGCGCTGCTTGAGCTCCGCCTCCAGCTGAGCCTTTTCCTCGCAGACTGCCGCCCAGCTCGCGCGCGGTACGAGCTGCTCCCCGTGATTTGCTTCTGGGTTGGGGTTGGTGGGCACGTGTTGGTCGAGCGCGGAGAGGCGCTGGAGGAGCGCCGCGTTCTCGGATTTGAGCCGGTCGAGCGCAGCCTGTCGCAGATCGGTCCAGTTCTGTGCGGGGTTCTCGCAGAGAGAGAGCACGCGCACGCCGGGCGGCACGTGACGTCCCGCGCCGATCTCGCCACGCAGGTCGAACAGCGTCTGCTCGAGCTCCTCGATTTTTTCTCTGTCCTTCTCGGCCTCCTCTTCCTTTTCTTCTAGCGCTGAAGGACGGTGATTAGAGGAGGGGTAGTGCATTGGCGGGGGACGACATACCTCGACGTGCCTCCTGCAGCGCGTGCTTCTCGCTGGTTAGATCGTCGCGCATGGCCTGGAGGCCCGTGCCTTGGTTGAGCGTGGGCCGCTTCGCGAGCTCTTGAATCTCAGTTTCGAGCGCGCGCGTGCGCACCTTGTACTCGTCAACCAGCGCCTCAAGCTCCCTGACGTGTTGTTCTTTCGCCTGGTCGACGTGGCCAGTGCCCTGCGCGGCCTCCTCGCTCGCGTAGCTAGCCTATAAGGTAGTCAGCACGAATCAAATGACGAGAGGTGGGCACCGAGTATGCACATTAAGCGCCTGTAGGAACCCAATCTCCCGCTCGGCGAGCGCAGCAGCGCGCTCAGCCCTCGTCGCGCGGTCTTCTGCAGCCCGTGTCTCCTGCAGCAACGCGTCGGCCGTCGCCCGTGCGTCAACCTCCCGCGCCCGTACGTCTGCGAGCTCTGCCTCGCGCTGTCGTAGCGCCACACGATCAGCGCCGTGTTCCTGGAGGAGGTGCGTGTGCTCGAGGCGCAGCGCGGAAAGGCTCTGGGTGATAGAGATAGGCGTCGCGGCAGGCGTTTCTGGGGCCGCAGTGTTCGCAGCCCTAGTCCGCGTCAGAGAGTTAGAAGTAGGAGTGGAGAAGGACACACCACGCCTCGCGCTCGGCCCGTGCCGCCTGCACCTCCGCCTCAAGGCGCACCACCGTCTCGCGCAGCTCGTCCGCGCCCACCGCGCGCCGCTCGAGCGCGCGGTTCTGCTCGCGTAGCACCTCGATGGCCGTGTGGCGCTCGCGCAGGGAATTCAGCTCTACCATCGCGCGAGTATGTGCCACCTCCAGCTGTCGCGTGTGTTCTGCCTGGCGCGTGAGCTCGGCGCGCAGCACGGACCAACTGGCCTCTTCTGCGTCGTGTCGCGAGAGGTCCGCCTGCGCTGTCGCCTGGGCGTCGAGAGCTGATTGCAGACGAAGGGCCTCGGCGCTATGTGCGGCCGCTGCGTCGTGCGAAGCGCGGAGCTCCGCGGAGAGGGAATCGACTTGGCGTTCATGGGAGGTGAGCTCCGCGGCTTGCGCGGCGAGCTTCTGGGACGTGGTGTGCGAAAGGGCATCGAGTTTATCCTGGAGGTCCGCGTAGTCCTCTTTAAGGGCGCTCAGTTCTGAGCGCAGGGAACGGATGTCCTGGTCTGCTTTTGTCTTCGAGTTGTTAGGCTCGACTTATAGCTCCTTTTTTGACTACGCACCTTTTCATCCTCGCGTTCTTTTGAGACGCGCTCCTTTTCCTCTCGTTCTTCTTGTTCACGTTCGGCAAGCCACCGACGGTCGGCTTCGAGGCGTTCGATAGCCGCGTCGCGCTCGCGGAGGCGGGTTTCGAGCTGGACGCGGTTAGTCTCTGCGGCGGCGAGTTTTCGTTCGAGAGCCGCTTGGGATAGGGTGGTATTCAGCGCCTGAGTGCGCTGCTGTCTCTTGGCGGTCGAGAGTTGTGGATCTGTTCCCAGAATGCGTCAGGGATGCGGTATAAAGAGATGGTCATGACGAACCACGCTCGAGCTCTGCAGCAAGGGAATCACGTTTTGCGGTCGTCGCAGACCTTGATGAAGGCTGAGGCTGAGGACGACCAGCTGGCACCTTTCTTAGGCTCATCAGAGGAGTGAGACTGACGTGACAGGACTATGTCACGGAGCGGGGAGGTGATGTCACACCTTTCCGCGGTTGTGCGGGTCCGATTGTGTCGTCTGCCTTTGTCTTTACCCAACACATGGCCTCCGGTTCAGAGTATTCCTCGAGCTCAGAAAGCGACACTCCTATCGCAAAGAAGAAAAGGGCAACCGGTTCAAAAGCCGACGGCGATGAATTTTCTTTCAAAAACGTTCTTCGACCTCCGCGCTCAACAACCTACACCGCACAGGCACTCTATGGTGCGGCCGTCTCCTCGCGTCGGCTTCCGTTCTGACCTTTCGCTTCAGACCAGATTGTCGAAGGGGTGATTGATTTGGATCCTCACTACCAACGCGGTGCGTAACTCTCTCGCTCGCCATATTCCCACGTCCTTAATTCTCCTTCCCTTGGCGCTAGATGTCGTTTGGTCAGAGATCAAGCAGATTGGCCTCGTTGATTCTATTTTCCGAAACTTTTATATCCCACCTATCATTTTTGGTAATCTACTCCGCTTTTCTCTCATATCATAAGCCCTTATATGCCTGACCGCTGTCCATCACAGCCGTGTCTCAGTCGTCGGATGGGACAGAGCGGCGCGTTTGCATTGACGGCAAACAACGCTTGACCTCGATACAAAAGTTAGCAACGTTGTCTTTTCTGATCCTTGGCCTCCACTCATATTATACCTCCGTATCTTCAGATTCATGGATGGCCTGGTGCGTTTCTCTCGTCTCGTTATATTCTCCATCTCCGACCCTGTTAACCTGTTAACAGATATACCGTGTGTCTTCACTTCGAGCTCCGCAATCTGCTTGCTAATGCGTCCCGTTGTCGGCGCGTGCAGATAAAGACGAGTGAGTTGGGGTCGTATCGTCCTTTTTACCCCAGAGCTGACAACCCTTCACAGGGAGAGCAAGAGAAAGTACTGGTATAAACAGAAAGCAGGAAAACCGGGAAAGCAGCTCCCACCAAAGTACAAGCGAATGTTTTCTAATAAGCAAATCGTCTGCATTGAGTACATGGAGATCACAGAGGATGATGAGCGCGAGATCTTTCGGGTGCGCCGTGTCCTCCACACTATTTAAAAATTCTCTCATTCCTGCAAAATAGCGAGTACAGCTTGGTATGGCCCTCAATTACGCCGAGAAGATGAAAGCGGAAGCGCCGACGCCACGGCAAACCCTAATCCATGAACTCGTCCAAGAGTTTTCCATGTCCCTTCGCTCCCTTGGATTTAATGACCGGCGAGACGCCGCATTCCGCTGGATTGCACAATCGCTCCAGACAATTCTCGATCCACGTCCCATCATCAAGCGCACGACCACGACGACGGCGCAACAGACCACATGGCTCAAGGACACCGCACCGCTTGACCCAGCGTGGAAGAAGCGCGTGCATCACTCGTACAAGCTGCTCATCGACACTCTTTCTGCGTATCCGGATTGCCTTAAAGTGTCGCGCGGGCCCGCGACGATCGCGCCGATCGATCTCGTGATGATGGTGCTGCTCGTGTTTGAGTTCCATGAAAAGCTGTCATCGTCACGACTGGCAGACGCCCTGCACGCGCTGCGGATGGCGGCGCGCAGGGAGACGAAGGACCTGATGTGGAAGGGCGAGCACATGAGCTACTACCTTGTCTTCCTCGACCGCCTCGAGCGGCTGGGCGAGGCGGCGATGAACACGGGAGGCGGGAAGGACGCGCAGGTCGCGATGGACGTCGACCCGCCTCCCAAGCGGCAGCGAACAGGCGGTACGTACCGCCACTATTGACTACCGCTCACTTATCATCCATGCTCGACGACAGATTACACACCGACAAGCGTATCCTCGCCAGTATCCTCTGTACCGTCGGCGGCTGTGCCCTCACGGAGTACGAGTACGCCGCAGCGGAGGGCACAGCTACAGCAAGCATCGAGATTCCCCACGCCACGTCAGCCCTCGACGGTACCCCCGTCGCCCATCACGCCTGGCGTTTCGACCATGTCTGCCCCCCCGATTCCAACTAATTCTATCCCCGTCTCCTCCCCAGTCCAGGCACAAGCCTCGGCGGGCCTCGCGGCGCTGGAGTCGGCGCTCGCTACGTTTCCGTATCCGCTTCCGCCCACAAATACGGACCGTCTGGCGTCGATCCGAGCGGCGAAGGTCGCTATTCTGAACGGACAGCACCAGCTGCCCGGACGGCCGGCGCCTATTGGTGGGAGCAATAGTTTCGGCGGCGGGGGCGGCCCGAGTAGAGGTGGAGGTGGTGCGAGGAAGTAGTAATATGTTATGATAGTATGTGTTTCACTGTCCATGATGAAGTTCGAGAACTTGTAAATAAAGTGAAGCGCAGATTAATTCGTTTTCTTGATGACGATGGGTGCGGTGCGCGTTGTCAGTTGTCGTGGAGCTATCCTTGTAGTTGTAGGAACCACCATTTGCCAGTGCGCTACGGCACTTCGGTGGTGCTACTAACCCGTACGCAGGAGAGTCCGGTCGTCCACAACGTTGGTCCATTGCTATGTAGAAATGTTTCCTGGAATAATGTAGCAATGATTAATGACCGATCCCGTCGTTCTCAGCAAGTCTACATATTCCTGTGTAATATAAACAAGGGAAAGCACCGAACCTACAACTACCTAACCCTGCAGCAGGTGGGTTTGTGAGAGGTTAACACAACGAACCGTGCTGACGGTGTACTTTCGAGACAGCAGGTGACAAGTTAGAGCGTAACTCTGATGGGTGGATAGATCATGACGATGGGGATGTGAGTGTGGTGGGTATGATAGTTAACATAGTAAGTAGGGGCCAAACAGGGACCAGGGAGGGAAAGGGGCGGGGTTAAGTTGATTCCACGCGGGGTGGTGGTATTTTTCCCTGTCAGAGCGGTTTAACTGGAATTGATCGGGTCCGTGGTACCGTCCACCCCGCTCGTTCGATCCGAGCGCCAACAAACGTGCCAAACGGATTCCCATGCTCCCACTGGAACTCGCTTACGAGCTTCTGCAGTCTGGGTAGCAATCCTGTGTCTAACCTTGCTTCATCCACCTGCAGTGCACGAGAAAGCTCCTGCGAGAGTGCGGCGCAAATGTGAAGCTCCCTCACACGGATAAACGCCCTGAGGAATTCGTGCCAGGTAGTGCTGTCGATCTCACCGTCCTGCCATTCGGTCGGCATCACCCGGTCGTAAAATTTGAGCGTGAGTTTTTTAACACCAGACAACGCGGGCATAAGCGCGCTGCAGATCTGCACCGCGCAGTCGATTTGCCAATCCAACTGCCTGCACGTCACATGGAGGGAGAAACGACCGTTGTACCGCTGCGTATTGTCATCTGTGATTATGGAGACCGCATCGCGCCCAAAGTTGACCTCTGCGAAAGGGAACTTGAACCCTTTGGTGAGGTTGGACAGGTATGGTATTGCAAAAGCAATTTGATTGAACAACGTAATGCTGAGTCGCTCCAGGAGAGGGACCCTAATTTGAGCGACAAACCGTTCTAGATAAGCGCTGATACCTTGGAATCTGAGATTTCTCAGGTTGGGAAGCGTCACAGGAATTCCTTGTTTGCCTAACAATTCCCTCTCAGCGCTAGGACGGGGTACGGGGACGGAAAAACTGATGGTCAATTCCTCGAGTTGTGGAAGAGACTGAAGACGTGCCACTAATAGCCTCGGGCGAAAGTAACCAGAAGCTTGGATATTACTGAGAACGAGTGTGACGAGAGATACGGTGGATGAGAGCAACCGTAATCGTTTTGGAAGTCTGATGCTAAAAAGAGAGAGATGGCGTAGATTTGGGGCCAAAAAGGTCTTAGGAAGTGTGAGAGTCGTGGTTTTATCAACCGTGAATGAGAGAGAAAGGTGTTCCAGTATTGGGAAGGGTTTGTCCATGAGCATAAGGAAATTATGCAAAATCAAAGGCTGGAGGTGGAGGTCGATTCGGCGTACACGATCACGCGACCGGAGCGCGTGGTATATTCCTAACCCATCCTGCCCCCTTATATACTGGTAATTGATGACGAGCGGTAGGGGCGGCAAATGGTCTAGCATGTCCACTATAGGTGTGCCATTCGTGCAATGAATCTGCATACCCAGGTGGAATGCCGAGGAGTACACGAGGTGACGCCATCTTCGACAAGTGTGAGAGAGCTTGCGCCACCCAAGCCGAACATTCCAAGCATTCTTCTCATCCAGTCGATAGTAGTCGAATATACCGAGGAGTATATCGTCGTTGAGTCCATTGATAGTCACGTATAAGACGTCATATCCCGATCGCTCGGATGTCGGAGGCGGTGGAGCTAGGTCCTATACAGAAGTCTGTGTGGGCTGTCGGAGTAACTACAGTCGACTCTCTTATAACCCATACCCCTTAAAAATTATATATCATTTTAACCACTGGGTTTTCACCTCCCAAATCAGTATGTGAGGATAGGTCCTGAGCTATAGTTTAAGACCTATAGATTGTTGAGGATCAGAGAGTATGATTTACGAGTCATAAAGTCCCAAAAGTGGGTATGGGTTATGAGAGAGTTGACTGTAGACGCATTAGAACATACCAGACTGCTCGTAGATTCCCGTGAACCGTGTATGTCGTTGAAGTGCGATGCTGGGTGACTCGAAACAGTCCAGTCCTTGGATGACCAATCTACTGAATGATCGGCCGACGGCGTTGTTATAATGGGTAGCAAGTAGCTATGATTCAATCGGGAACGGGACTTGGAGTCTTGGTGCACTACTGGCTTTTCATACCTCCATAAATTGTGCCGCCTATTAGAACTCCTGACAAGCTGCTCTCCCTCAAGTACTCCAGAACGGTCTAAAAATACGTCAGAGAGCAAGCGATGAGATCGGAAACGTAGCACGAACCTCTGAAGATCAAGGAGCCATTCAGCGACCACACGTTGCCAAAGATCCGAAGTTTGTGTTCGGTAGTAAGAAACACATGGCCAGGCCTGTCGAAGAGGACATAGACGGTGCCATTATGTTCAAGTGCTCCGCTTGGGTCTTGAAGTGGGCAACGCCGAAACTTGGGCGAATATGCGTTCACATTTGTAGGGCAACGCAGATAGAAGTGAGGGTTTTGTTCAAGGGTGATGCGTGCATGGTCGTTGTAACGGCTAAAGTTCCAAAGTATCTCTGGAAAGGATGGATCGGCACTGAGCTCCTCTGATGCGTGAATAAGATTGTTATCAAAGACAAGCCCCGTATAAATCGGTGCTAACGGCTCACGACGGCTGTTTCTGAGGTGCGAATGGACAGTAACGGTGACCGGAGGATAACGAAGTTGACGGTCATCGTTGGTCTCCATTCATCCTCAGATTTCTGGGAAAGTAGAATTGGGTGGGAGGTGTAAAGAGACATGTATGCAAGCCTCACCACATGCGACCAATCTCTCTCTATGCAATCGTTTTGTCGTGCTATTTCCATTCTTGAATAGACGGACGGGAGGTCCCTGCCAGAATGGGAGTCAGCGGAGGGCTCTCAAGAACCATTGGTATAGTTACTCACAAGCGATGCCCTCCCTCTGCGCATGAGTGGCTACTCAGCACCCAAGTGGCTTCTTCGAATAGTGCGTTCGCTTCATCAGTCACTTTCGTGCCCGAATCGGCAGCGGAACGCAATGCTAGATCACACACCCGAAGCTTTCTATAAGAAAATGTCAGAGGCAGGAAGGAAACGGAGTGGTGGGTTACCTTCTCAGCTCGGCATCTTCGTACGCAAGCTTTGGAGGTGCAATTTTAGAGAGGAGTAGGCATATAGAAATTAATTCGAGGGCCTGATTTCGGTAAGCCCTGCCAATGTTCCACGCATGTTCGAGAAATACAGATCTATTGTCGCCGTGTGCTTCCAGCGGAAGGGTAATGTAATCGGTCATTATGCTGTATTGCTGAGCTGTGGAAATATCAGACTCAATGATCTGAACTGGACACGCGGAGGTTGTCGAAGCTCGAGGCTTGAAGGGGATGGGAAGTGGTATTTTGGGGCATGATTTGTCATCCAACTGTCGATCGTACTCGGTTTGCACCTCTCTTCTTTTTTGCCAACATACAGCATACCCTTGTCTTCGATTCGCGCTACCTCATCTGGCTTTTGTGTATCGTGATGCACTTCCTGCCCCACGCGGACTCTGTGCTTTTCACAGTGCCCGACAACCTCGGCTATGCTGATATGATGTCCACATGTTTTGCTGAGCAGCAGCCGGCGCACACCATTTTTATCACGCCGCCGATCCCAATATCAAACAAAGGCGACAATACCGCGATACTGCATATTGAGAAGTCTTGGCTGGGAGTGGGACATCGACGGCTATGACGATGAGGACCTCACAGACCAGGAGGGTCGTCGGAGTCACTGCTCGTTAATGCATTTCGTTGTTGGCGCTTGCAGATGATGACGAGAGAGATTTGTCATTCCGTCACTTTATCCCAGAGCTGACAATGGTTCACAGGGAGAGCAAGTGAAAGTACTGGTACAAGCAGAAAGCAGGAAAGCCAGGAACGCAGCTCTCACCAAAGTATAAGCGAATATTTTCCAACAAACAAATCGTCTGCATAGAGTGCATGGAGGTCACAGAGGATGACGAACGCGAGATCTTTCGGGTGCGCCGTGCCCTGCACACATGTTTCTAAATCCCTCATTCCTCCAAAATAACTAGTACAACTTTAGTATGGCCCTCAATTACGCCGAGAAGATGAATGCGGAACCACCGGCTCCACGGCAAACCCTTATTCACGAACCCATCGAAGAGTTTTTTCATATCCCTTCTTTCCCTCGGATTCAATGACCGACGAGACGCCGCTTTCCGCTGGATTGCCCAGTTGCTCCAGACGATTTTCGATCTATGTCCTATCACCAAGCGCACGACTACGACGACGACTCAACAGACCACCTTGCCCAAGGACGCCGCGCCGCTTGACCCAGCGTGGAAGAAGCGCATGCGGCAATCGTACAAGCTACTCATCGACACTCTTTCTGCGTATCCAGAGTGCCTCAAGGTGTCGCGCGGCCCGCGACGATCGCACCGATCGATCTCGTGATGGTGGTGCTGCTCGTATTTGAGTTCCACGAGAAGTTGACATCGTCGCGACTGGCAGACGCGCTGCACGCGTTGCGGATGGCGGCGCGCAGGGAGACGAAGGACCTGATGTGGAAGGGCGAGCACATGAGCTACTACCTCGTCTTCCTCGACCGCGTCGAGCGGCTGTGCGAGGCGGCACTGAACACGGGAGGTGAAAGGATGGACGTCGACCCGCCTCCAAAAGCGGCAGCGAACAGGCGGTACGTACCGCCATTATCGACTACTGCTCACTTCTCACCCCCGCTCGACGACAGATTACACACCGACGAGTATATCATCACCAGTATTCTTTGTACCGTCGGCGGCTGTGCCCTCACGGGGTACAAGTACGCCGCGGCTGACATCAACCAGGGCACAGTTATAGCAAGCATCGCAATTATTCCCTACGCCACGCCAGCCCTCGGCGGTACCCTCATCGCCGTATCCGCTTCCGCCCGCGAATGCGGACCGTCTGGCGGCGATACGAGCGGCCAAAGTCGCTATTCTGAACGGACAGCAGTTGCTACCCGGACGGCCGGCGCCTATTGGCGGAGCGAGGCAGTAGGAATATATTATGTGTTTGCTGTCCATGATAAGGTTCGAAAACTTGTAATAGGGTGAAGCGCAGATTAATTCATTCTTTGATGACCATTGGCGCAGTGCGCGTTGTCGTGGGGCTACGGCTATCCTTGTTGAAGCCTCCAGTTGCGCTTGGGCGCTTTTTCGTAGGGCTATCAACCCGCCTGTCACGCGTAGTCTACTAGGCAAGAGTCTAGTCATACTCACCATTGTCCCATTTGTACTGTGAAAGTGTTTCCCTAGAACAGTATACCAGTAAACGAGTCCCATAGTTCTCAGAGGGCCTACATATTTCCGAGCAACACACAAACAAAGGGCAGTTAGTAGCTTTTTCTTTTTTTCCGCTCCCTAACTTGAACACTGCAGAGCAGGGTTTGAGAGAACAACACAACGAACTGTGCTGATGATATGCAATTAAGGGAAATGTTCCGACAACTAGTTAGAAGCGGGGCTAGACGCTGCTGTCCGAGTCTGAGGCGGGATTGATTACGAAAAGGGTCGGACGGTGTGGTCTGCGTTGTGACTGGGAGATTTGGGGGGTCCGGGGGATTTGGGGACTCCAGGATGAGCGCGAGAGTGGGAACGATGAGCGGACTGGGCGACCCGTGACGCGACGAGCGTCAATGAACAAGCCGAACGGATTGTCCGTACGCTCCCACTTGAACTCGCTTACGAGCTCCTGCAAGCTGGGTAGCAGCCCCTGGTCTGACCTTGCTTCATCTACCTGCAGTGCACGAGAAAGCTCCTGCGAGAGTGCGGCGCAAATGTGAAGCTCCCTCACACCGATAAATGCCCTGAGGAGTTCGTGCCAGGTTGTGCTGTCGATCTCACCGTTTTGCCATTCGGTCGGCATCGTCCGGTCGTAAAATTGGAGCTTGAGCTTCTCTACGCCTGACAACGTGGGCATAAGCGCGCTGCAGATCTGGGCTGCGCAGTCGATTTGCCAGTCCAACTGCCTGCACAGCACATGGAAGGACAAACGGCCGTTGTGCTGCTGCGTATTGTTGTCCGTGATTACGGAGACCATATCGCGTCTAAAGCTGACCTCTGCGACACGGAACTTGAACCCTTCTATTCGATTGGTGAAGTGGGACAGGTATGGTAATGCAAACGCGATTTGATTGAATAACGTAATGTTGAGTCGCTCCAGAAGAGGGGCCCTAATTTGAGCGACAAGCCGTTCCAGATAAGCGCTGACACCTTGGAATCTGAGGTTTTTCAGGTTAGGAAGCGTCACGAGAGTGCCTTGGTTTCCTAACAGCTCCCTCTCAGCACTGGGGCGGGGTATGGGGACGGAAAAACTGATGATAAATTCTTCGAGTTGGGGGAGAGACTGAAGACGTGCTACTAATAGCCTCGGGCGAATGTAACCAAAAGTTCGGATGTTCGTAAGGGAGAGTGTGACAAGGGAGGAAGTGGAGGAGAGTGGCCGTAATCTCTTTGGAAGACAGATGCCTAAAAGAGTAAGGTGGCGTAGATTTGGGGCTCGAAAGGTCTTAGAAAGTGCGAGAGTTGTTGTTTTATCAGCTGTGAACGAGAGAGAAAGGTGTTCCAGTATTGGGAAGGGTGCCTCCATGAGCATAAGGAATTTAGGCAAAATGGAAGACGGGAGGTGGAGATCGATACGGCCTACACGATTACGCAACAAGAGCGCTTGAGATAATCCCAGCTCATCTTGTTCGCTTATGGTCACATCTGTATACCTGTAATCGATGAAGAGCGGAAGGGGTGGTAAATGGTCTAGCGTATCCACTGTAGGGGTGCCATTTGTGCATAGAATATGCACACCCAGGTGGGGTATCGATTCGCGTATGAGGTAACGCCATCTTTGACAAACATGAAAGAGCTTGCACCACCCAAGTCGGATATTCCAAGCGTTCTCGCCATCGAGTCGATAGTAGTCGAATATGACGAGGAGTATATCGTCGTTCAACCCATCGATAGTTACGTATAGTACGTCGTATCCTGGTTGCTCGGATGTTGGAGGCGGCGGGGTTGGGTCCTATACAGAGGTCTGCATGGGATGTCGGAGTAACTAGACGCATTAAACATACCAGACTGCTTGTAGATCCTCGTGAACCATGAATGTGTGTGTCAATGCAGTGCGATGCTGGGAGACTCAGAACTTTCCAAACTACTGAATGATTGGCCAGTGGTGTCATTACAATGGGTCGCAAGTAGCTATGATCCGATCGGGAACGGGCCTCGGAGTTTTGGTGCACTACTGGCTCTTCACAGTACCATAACTCGTACCGCATACTAGGACTTCTCACGAGCTGCTCTCCTTCGAGAACTCCAGAGCGATCTGGAAATACATCAGAGAGCAGGCAACGAGATTGGAAAACGTAGCACAAACCCCTGAAGATCAATGAGCCATTCAGTGACCATACGTTGCCAAAGATCCTGGGCTTGTGATCGGCAGTAAGAAAAACACGACCAGGCCTGTCGAAGAGAACATAGACGGTGCCATTGTGTTCAAGTGCTCCGCTTGGGTCTTGAAGTGGACGACGCCGAAAACCAGGCGTATATACGCTCTCATCTGCGGGGCAACGCAAGTAGAAGTGAGGGTTTTGTTCGAGGGTGATCCGTGCACGGCCCTTGTAACGACTAAAGTTCCAAAGAATCTCTGGAAAGGACGAATCGGCGCTGAGCACCTCTGAATGATCGAGCTTATTATCGAAGACAAGTCCCACATAAATCGGTGCTCACGGCTCACGACGACAGTTTCCGGGTCGCGAGGGGACAGTATTGGAGACTGGAGGAGCACGAAGTCGACGATCATCGTTTGTCCCCATTCGTCCTCAGATTTCTGGGGAAGTGGAGTTGGGTGGGCCGTGTGAAAAGACAGGCACGCAAGCTTCACCTCATATGACCAATCTCTCTGTACGCTATCCTTCCATTTTGCTATTTCCATTTTTGAATAGACGGTGAGCGGGAGGTCCCTGCCAGAACGGGAGTCAGTGAAGGACTTCAAGAATCGCTTGTACTGTTGCTCACAAGTGATGCCTTCTCTCTGAGTGGCTATTCAACACCCGAGTCGCTTCCTCGAATCGTGAGTTTGCTTCTTGAGTCACTTTCGTTCCGGAATCTGTAGCGGAACGCAATGCAAGGTCACACACTCGAAGCGTTCTACAAGAAAAACGTCAGAGGCAGGAAGACAATGAAACCCGGAGTGGTAGTTACCTTCTCAGTTCGGCATCTTCGTCCGCAAGCTTTGGAGGCGCAATTCGAGAGAGGAGCTGGCACATAGAAATCAATTCCAGGGCTTGATTTCGGTAAGCCCTGCCAATGTTCCACGCATGCTTGAGAAATACCGATTTATCGTCGCCGTGTGCTCCCAACGGAAGGGTAGTGTAATCGGTCATCTGTATACCCGAGCTGTGGGTACTGTATATCGGTTTGATGATAAAAAACTGCCTGCATCTCCAGAGGCAAATACGCAAATGGCTTTTGGGAAGCTGAATAAGCGGCGTTTTTAGGCATTTGTAATCCAACCGCGGCATGCTTTCCTCTTCGTTTTCGTTCAACATAACTTACTACTGCTCGCTCTCCACTTCACGGTGCCTGACAACCCCAGCTGTATTAATGGCCAGTGACCAAGCTTTCTCACGAGGCTCACCGCGCAGATCCGCTTGATGCCAATCTCCTTCACACGTTCCGCCGAGCAGCAACCGCGCCGCACCATCACATCGCCAATTCCAATATCGAACAAATGCAACACTACCGTGACGCCGCGCATTGAGGAGGTCTTGGCAGGGACATCGCTAGCGATAGCGATGAGGAACCCACAGACCAGGAGGGTTGTTGGAGTTTCTGCTCGCTAGCTAAATACGTTTCGTTGTTGGTGCGTGCAGATAACGACGAGTGAGATGGGTCATCTCGTCCTTTTTACGTCAGAGGTTACAATAGAACACAGAGTAAGGGAATGTACTGTTGCAAGCAGAGTGCAAGAAAACCAGGAAAGTGACTCCCACCAAAGTCCAAGCGAATATTTTCCAACAAGCAAATTGTCTGCATTGAGTCCGTTGGATCAGAGGATGATGAGCGCCGACTCTTTCGGATGTGCTGTTCCTGCCCACATTTTTTATTCCGTCGTTCCTCCAAAGTAGGGAGTACAACTTGATATGGCCTTCAATCGCGCCGAGAAGCTGAAGGCGGAAGCGCCGACGCTACTTCAAAACTTTAGCCACGGGCTTGTCCAAGGGTTTTCCATGCACCTCCGCTCCCTTGGATTCAATGACCGGCGAGACGCCGCATTCCGCTGGATTACGCTGTCCCTACAGACGATTCTCGATCCACGCCCTATCATCATGCACACGACCGCACGGCGGCGGCGCAACTGACCACATGGCTCTAGGATACCGCGCTGCTTGACCCAGCGTGGAAGAAGCGCCTGCAGCACTCGTGCGAGCTGCTCATCGGTACGTTTTCTGAGTATTCAGAGTGCCTCAAAGTGCCCCACGGGCCCGCGACGGTCGTGCCAATCGGCCTCGCGATGATGGCGCTGCTCGTGTTTAGGTTCCACGAAAAGGTGTCATCGTCGCGACTGGCAGACGCGCTGCACGCGCTGCGGATGGCGGTGCGCAGGGAGACGAAGGACCTGGTGTGGAGGGGCGAGCACATGGGCTACTACCTCATCTTCCTCGATCACCTCGAGCGACTGGGTGAGGCAGCGCTGAACACGGGAGGCGGGAAGGACGCGCAGGTTGTGATGGACATCGACCCGCCTCCCAAACGGCAGCGACGGGCGGTACGTGCTGCCACCATCGCTTACTCACTTCTCACCCCTGCTCAGATTGCACACCGACGTCCCTATCCCAGTTTCCTCTGTACCGCGGAGCACAAGTACGCCGCGGAGCACATCGACCAGGGTACAGTTGCAGCAAGCATCGCAATTCCCCATGCCACGTCCGCTCTCGCCCACTGTTCCGACCATGTTTGTCCCCACGATCTCGACTAATTCTGCCCCCGCCTCCTCTCCTGCCGGCACAGGCCTCGCCGTGTTCGAGCCGATGCTTCCCATATCCACTTCCGCCCGCGAATACGGTCCATCGGGCAGCGATATGGCAGGCGAAAGTCGCTCTTCTGAACGCACAGCACCAGTCGCAATTGCAGCATTCGCTGCGTGGCCGGCGCCTATAGGCAGGCCGGGCTGAGTGGAGGTGGAGATGGGGGGCGAGGAAGTAAATAGAGTGAGGCACAAATTAGTTCATTCTTTTGACGTACGGGTTGTCGCGAGGCTTTCAGTTGTAGAAGCCACCATTTACGCTACAGCACTTTTTGGCGGCGCTACCAACCCGCCCTCACACATATGCGGAGTCTGGTCAATCCATTACATTGCTACATTGAATGTTTCCCGAAATAATGTCACCGTAACCCATCCCGTTGTTCTCAGTAAGTCTACACGTTCTGTTCGATACAAATAAGGGAAATTATCGAACCTACAACTGACCCTGCGGCGGGTGGGGGCAACGCGACGATGGGGGATCTGGCTGATGTGGGTATGAGTCGATAGGAAGGGGTGGAGTTAAGAGTCCGAGTCGTTAGAGGACAGTTTGGGTTGATGATTCCACGCGGGGTGCTAACCGTCCCTGTTGGAACCCTCGTCCTGGAGGCGGTTCCACTGGGAGTTGGCGGATTGGGGGACGCGCGACTCGTTCCACTGGGAGTGAGGGGATTGGGGGACGCGCGACCCACTCCAAGGGGGGTAGGGGATTGGGGGATGCGCGACCCATCCAGAGGGAGGAGATTGGGCGACGCGCGACGCGCTCCAGTGGGAGTGGGGGGATTGGGCGACGCTCGACCCGTTCCAGTGGGAGTGGGCGACCCACGACCGGTTTCACGAATCGGTCGCTTGGGGGACGCAGGAACCATTCATTGGGTGGTGGAATTGGGCGACGAGCGTCAACGAACGGGCCAAACGGATTGTCCGTGCGCTCCCACTTGAACTCGCTTACGATATTCTGTAGATCGGGTAGTAGTCCTGGGTCAGACCTTGCTTCATCTACCTGCAGTGCACGAGAGAGCTCCAGCGAGAGCGCGGCGCAAATGTGAAGTTCCTTCACACGGATAAATGCTCTGAGGAGTTCGTGCCACGTTGTGCTGTCGATCTCACCGTTCTGCCATTCGGTCGGCATCACCTGGTCGTAAAACTCGAGCGTGAGCTCCTTTACACCAGATATCGCGGGCATAAGGGCGTTACAGATCTGCGCTGCACAGTCGATTTGCCAGTCCAACTGCTTGCACATCACATGGAGGGAGAAACGACCGCTGTACCGCCGCGTGTTGTCGTCCGTGATTACGGAGACCGCATCGCGCTTAAAGCTGACCCCCGCGACAGGGAGTTTGAACCCTTCAATTATACTGGTGAAATGGGACAGATGTGGTAATGCAAACGCGATTTGATTGAATAACGTAATGTTGAGTCGCTCAAGGAGAGGGGCCTTAATTTGAGCGATAAGCCGTTCCAGATAAGCGCTGACACCTTGGAATCTGAGGTGTTTCAGGTTGGGAAGCGTCACGGGAGTTCCTTGTCTTCCTAACAACTCCCTCTCAGCGCTGGGGCGGGGTATAGGGATGGAAAAACTGATGGCGAATTCCTCGAGTTGGGGAAGAGACTGGAGACGCGCTACTAAGAGCCTCGGGCGAATGTAATCAGAAGCTCTGATGTTCATGAGGGAGAGTGTGACAAGTGAGGCAGTGGAGGAGAGTAGCCGTAACCTCTTTGGGAGACAGATGCCGGAAAGAGTGAGGTGACGTAGATATGGGGCAAGAAAGGTCTTAGGAAGTGCGAGACTTGTAAATTTATCAACCGTGAGCGAGAGAGAAAGTCGTTCCAATGTTGGGAAGGGTTCTTCCATCAGCATAAGGAATTTAGGCAAAATCGAAGGCGGTAGGTGGAGATCAATATGGTGCATACGATCATGCAACCGGAGCGCGTGAGATATTCCTAGCTCATCTTGCTCGCTTATGGTCACATCGGTATACTTATAATCGATGAAGAGCGGAACGGGTGGAAAATGGTCTAGCATGGCCACTATGGGTGTGCCATTCGTGCAATGAATACGCATACCCAGGTAGAATGCCGAGGAGTACACAAGGTGACGCCATCTTCGACAAGTATGAAAGAGTTTGCGCCACCCAAGCCGGACATTCCACGCATTATCCTCGTCCAGTCGATAATAGTTGAATATGTTGAGGAGTATATCGTCGTTGAGCCTATTGATAGTCACGTATAGTACGTCGTATCCTGGTCGCTCGGTTGTCGGAGGCGGTGGAGATAAGTCCTATACAGAGGTCTGCGTGGGATGTCGGAGTAACTAGACGCATGAGACATACCAGACTGGTTGTAGATCCTCGGGAACTGTAAATGTGTATGTTGATGCAGTGCGATGATGGGCGATTCAGAACAGTCCAATCTGCTGAATGATCGGCTGACGGAATTGTCACAACGGATCGCAAGTAGCTATGATTCAATCGGGAACGGGACTCGGAGTCTTGGTGCACTACCGGCTCTTCACGGTGCCATAAATTGTCCCGCATCCCAGAACTTCTGACAAGTTGCTCTCCCTCAAGTACTCCAGAACGGTCTGAAAATATGTTAGAGAGCTAGCGACGAGATCGGGAAACGAGGCACAAACCTCTGAAGATCAAGGAGCCATTCAGCGACCACACGTTGCCAAAGATTCGAAGTTTGTGTTCGGTAGTAAGAAACACACGACCGGGCCTATCGAAGAGAACATAGACAATGCCATTGTGTTCAAGTGCTCCGCTTGGGTCTTGAAGCGGGCAGCGCTGAAACGTAGGCGAATATGCGCTCTCATCTGCAGGGCAATGCAAATAGAAGTGAGGATTTTGCTCGAGGGTGATACGTGCACGGTCCTTGTAACGGCTAAAGTTCCAAAGTATCTCTGGAAAGGATGGATCGGAGCTGAGTTCTTCTGTTGCATGATATGATTATCAAACCTGAAGACGAGCCCCTTAAAAATCGGTGCTCACGGCTCACGATGACGGTTTCTGGGTCGTGGGGTGTCAGTAGTGGAGACCGAATGAGTACGAAGTTGATGGTCATCGTTGGTCCCCACTCGTCCTTGATATTCTGGAGAAGTAAAGTCGGACGGGAAGTGCAAAGAGTCACGCATGCAAGCCTCACCACATCCGACCAATTTCTTTCTACACTATCTTTCTGTTGCGCTATTTCCATTCTTGAATGGACGGAGAGCGGGGGGTCACTGTCAGAACGAGAGTCAGTGAAGGGCTTCAATCACCACGTATTTTCGCTCACAAGTGATGCCATCTCTCAGCACGTGAATGACTACTCAACACCCGAGTCGCTTCTTTGAATCGTGCGTTCGCTTCATCAGTCATTTCGGTGCCCGAATCAGCAGCGGAACGCAATGCTAGATCACACACTCGAAGCTTTCTAAAAGAATATGTCAGAGGCGGGAGGACAAAATGCGTGAGAAAACCTGGAGTGGTAGTTACCTCCTCAGCTCGGCATCTTCATACGCAAACTTTGGAGGTGCAATTTGAGAGAGGAGTTGGCATATAGAAATCAATTCGAGGGCCCGATTTCGGTAAGCCCTGCCAATGTTCCATGCATGCTCGAGGAATACCGATCTATTGCCGCCGTGTGCTTCCAATGGCAGGGTGGTGAAATCGGTCATTGTCTCGAGCTGTGGGTAACTTGAAGTTATATCGGACTCAATGATCTGCAGAGCTGGACAGGGCAAATGCCTTTTGGGGATGTTTTTTTCTATCTTCGGAAGCTGAATAAGCGGCGTTTTATAATTTGTCATCCAACACGGTTTTACTGCTCGTCTTCGACTCGTGCTACACCACTCGGCTTATGTATATCCTTGAGTACTGCCTGCCCCATGCGAATCGCTATGCTCTTTACAGTGCTCGACGACCCAGACTGTGTTGGCCATTAATGGCCAGTCAAGCGACAGGGCTTGCTGGCGAGGCTCACCGAGCAGATCCGCTTGATGATGTCAATCTTCCCCGCACGTTCCACTGAGCAGCAGCCGACCCACACCGTTTTCATCACCCCACCAATTCCAATATCCAACAAAGGCAACGACACCGCGACGCCGCCTATTGAGGAGGTTTTTCCTGGGAGTGAGGCATCTTTAGCGATAGCGACGAGGATTTCACAGACCAGTAGAGTTGTCGGCTCGCTAACTGAATTCCTTTCATTGTTGGTGCGTGCAGATAAAGACGAGTGAGACGGGGTCATCTCGTCCTTGCTGACAATAGATCACAGGGAGAGCAAGAGAATGTATTGGTACCAGCGGAAAACAGGGAAACCAGAAAAGCGGCTCCCACCGATGTACAAGCGAAAGTTTTCCAACAAGTAAATCGTCTGCGTTTTCAAGTCCGTCAGATCAGAGGTATGGCCCTCGATTTCGTTGAGAACGACGACGAGAAGATGAAGGCGGAAACGCCGACTCTACGGCAAACCCTTATCCACGAGCTCGTCCAAGAGTTTTCCATGCACCTTCGCTCCCTTGGGTCCAATGACCGACGAGGCACCGGTTTCCGCTGGATTACGCAGTCTCTCCAATCGGTATTCGACATGTCCCATCAAGCGCACGACTGCGACGACGGCGCAACCGACCATATAGCTCAAAGACACTGTACTGCTTGACCCAGCGTGGAAGAGGCGCGTGCAGCGCTCGTATAAGCTGCTCATCGACAAGCTTTCTGCGTATCTGGAGGGTTCGAAGCTGTCACGTGAACCCGCGACGATCGATCTCCTGGTGATCATGTTTGTGTCCCACGAAAAGTTGTCGCGCCTAGAGGACGCGCCGCACGCGCGGCTGGGCGAGGCAGCGCTGAACACGGTGGGCGGGAAGGACGCGCAGGTTGCGATGGACGTCTAATCGCCTCCCAAGCCAGCGAACGGGCGGTACGTACCGCCACTATCAACGACTCGCTCGCTCTCACTTCTTCTCGACGATAGATTACACACCGACGTCGCTATCCCCGCTAGTGACCTCTGTATCATCGGCGGTTGTGCCTCCACGGAGCACGAGCATGCCGCAGCACACACCAACAAGGGTACAACAGCAACAGTAGCGAGTATCGCAACTCCCTACCCCGCGTCCGCCCTCGGCGGTACCCCCATCTCCCCACGCCCACCGTTCCGGCTATATCTGCCCCTACTAATTTAACGAATTCTGCCACCACTTCCGCTCCCGCCCGGGCAGAGGCTTCGGCGGGCCTTGCGGCGCTCGAGTCGATGCGAGCCACGTCCCCATATCCGCTTCCGCCTGCACGCGGATAGTCTGGCGGCGATACGAGCGGCGAAAGTCGCTATTCTGCACGGACAGCACCAGCCGCAGTCGCAGCATCCTCCGCCCGGCGCTTATAGGCGGTTTCGGCTGCGGCGGGCGGAGCGGGGAAATTGATATTTATCCAAGGTTTGTGGTCGTGTGAGTGGAGTGAAACGCAGATCAGTCCAATCTCCGATGGGTACGGTCGCGAGGCTTATTTGTAGAAGCTACAATTGCTCTCAGGTCATCGCACTATTTGCTACTAACCCAATGGCACCCTCACGTATGCAAAAGTCTGATCACCCCACATCATCGCCCCATTGCTACCGTGAAAGTGTTTACTTAATCAATGTAACAGTAACCGATCCTGAAGTTCCCTGTAGGTCTACATATTCCTGTGTAATACACAAACGAGGGCGGACCATCTGATGTCTCTCCTCCTGAAGCGTTCCCTATGGTGTTGTTACACCCGGCTACACCAGTATCGAACAACGGAAATGGCGGTGCGTTGCAACAGAAGCCGCTGGTACTGCCCTCTGCCCGTTGAGATTGCCTCTATGACATTGCAGGCGGAGAACACCGTCGCGCCCGGGACGGCGACCACTGCTCATCGCCTCTTTGATTCCTGACACGTCTCGTACACAGTCTCCGCCCACCTGTTGCGTCTATTCTACATTCCATAGCCCTTCCCACTGTAGTGGAGTTGCTGCGAGTATATAGAAAGGACGACGCGGACGAAACGAGGGAGGACACGAGCATTCGAGTTAGTGAGGCGATGAAGCGGCTAAACACGACGAGAAGGGCTAACGCGAGACGAGACAACTCGTTTTTAAAACTTGGGGTAGAAATGATGGAGGCGTGAAACTGATGAGTTACAAGGCAGAAAACCGAGGCGCCATGTATACTAGAGAATAAAGACAGTATCGTAATAAGGGTGTCCTGAAAGGCACCTAGGACTCGCACTATAACTAAATGGCGGGTAAACATTATGGCAGCGGCACCAACGGGGGCGGTGAACGGGAACGGGAGGTGACCGGCGCTTCTCTATGAAGGACGGTGCGATGGGGCCGGGTACCGTAGGACCGAGCGGATGGGGCGATCCGCGACTTGACGAGTGTGAACGAACGAGCTAAACACATTATTTGCACGCACCCCCGTAAACTGGCTTACGAGGTCCTGCAGATTCGGTAGCAATCCGGGGTCTGAGCCTACTTCGCCCACCTCCAGCGCACGAGAAAGCTCCTCCGAGAGCGCCCCACAAACATGGAGTTCCTTCACGCCGATGAAAGACCTGAGAAGTTCGTGCCACGTAGTGCCGTCAATCTCGCCGTTCTGCCATTTGGACGGCATCGTCTCTTTGTGAAAGTCGAGCGTGAGCTTCTCTACACCGGACAACACGGGCATAAGCGCGCCGCAGACTTGCGCTGCGCAGTCGATTTGCCAGTCCAAATTCTTGCACATCACTCGGAGGATGAAATGTCCATTGCGCCCGTACCGTCGGGCAACGTGGTGGTCTAGGGTTATGGAGACCTCGTCGCGCCAAAAACAAACCTCCGCCTTGGGGAGCTCGAGCCTTTTTGTCATGTTGGTAAAGTGGGACAGGTGTGGTAATGCGAAGGCGATCTGACCGAATAGCGTAATGTCGAGTCGCTCCAGAAGAGGGGCCTTAATCTGAGAGATAAATCGTTCCAGATAAGCGCTGACACCTTGGAACGTGAGGTTTTTGAGTTTGGGAAGCGTCAGGGGAAGTCTTCGTTTGCCTAATAGTTCCCTCTCAGCGGCGGGACGGGGTATGGGGATGGAGAAGCCGATGGATAACCCCTCAAGCTGAGGAAGCGACTGAAGACGTGCCGCTAATTGATTCGGGACAAAGTAACCAGAAGCTCGGATGTTCGTCAGGGAGAGTGTGACAAGGGAGGCAGTGAAGGAGAGCGACGATAATCCTTTTGGAAGACCGACGCCGATAAGTGTGAGGTGGCGTAGATTTGGGGCCAGAAATGCATTAGGAAGTATTAGACCCGTCATATTATCAGCCGGGAATGAGAGAGAAAGTCGTTCCAAGATTGGGAAGGGTCCGTCCATGAGCATAAGGAATTTATGCATAGCCGACGGCGGGAAATGGAGGTCAATACGGCGCACGCGATCACGCAACCGGAGCGCGTGGTGTATTCCCAACTCGTCTTTTCCGCTTGGGGTCGCAGCTTCATACTGGTAATTGACAGAGAGTGGAACAGGCGGTAAATGGTCTAGAGTGTCCACTATAGGAGTGCCATTGGTGCAGAGAATATGCATACCCAGGTGCAATGCCGAAGAGTGGACGAGGTGACGCCATCTTCGACAAACATGAGAGAGCTTGCACCACCCAAGTCGCTCATTCCAAGCATCTTCCTCGCCTAGTCGATAGTAGCTGAATATGCCAAGGAGTATATCATCGTTAAGAGTATGAATAGTCGTGTATAGCACGGGGTATCCAGGTTGCTCGGATGTTGGCGGCCGCGGGTGTGGAGATAGGTCCTTTGCAGATGTTTACATTTGGGGCCGGAGTAACTAGACGCATAAAAACATACCAGACTGCTCGTGGATCCAGGAGATCCTCGTGAACGATAAACGTGTATGTTTAAGGGGTACGATGCTGGGTGAGTCAGAACTGTCCAGTCCTCGAATGTCCCCTCCGACGAAGGACTGAACGACGGTATTGTTACAATGGGCCGCAAGTAGCGATGATTCAATCGGGAACGGGAATCCGAGTCGTGGTGCACGACTGGTTGTTCACGGTACCATAATTTCCCCCTGCCCCGGATACTAGAACCCTTGACAAGTTGTTCTCCCTCAAGTACTCCAGAAATATCTGGAAATACGTCAGAGCAAGGTACGAGTTTGGGAAAAACACGGCGCAGACCCCTAAAGACCAAGTGGCCGTTCAGCGACCAAACATTGCCAAAGATCCTAGGCTTGTGTTCGGTATCGAGAAACACACGGCACGGCCTATCAAAGAGAACATAAACAGTGTCATTGTGTTCGAGTGCTCCGCAGGTGTCTTGAAGTGGATGGCGCCGAAACATAGGCGTATATGCGCTCTCATCTGCAGGGCAACGCAAATAGAAGTGAGGGTTCTGATCGAGGGTGATGCGTGCATGGCCCTTGTAACGGCTAAGGTTCCAAAGTATCTCTTGAAGAGACGGACTGGCACTGAGCTCCTCTGATACATAAATAGAATTATTACCGGAGACAGACCCAGAACAAATCGGTGCTCACGGCTCACGATGACGGTTTCTGGGTCGTGAGGAGTTACTAGTAGTGGAGACTGGAGGAGCACAAAATTGATCGTCATCGTTGGTCCCCATTCGTCTTCAAATTTCTAAAGAAGTTGAGTTGGGTGTGGGATGTGAAGAGACATGCAGACGAGCCTCACCACATGCGACCAATCTCTCTGTCCACTGTCTTTCCATTTTGCTATTTCCATCTTTGAACAGACAGTGAGCGGAAGGTCTCTGCCAGAATGAAAGTCGGTGGTGGGCTTTGAGTACTGCTGGAATTGTTGCTCACAAACGATGCCTCCTCTCCGAGTGGTTACTCAGCATCTGAGTTGCTTCTTTAAACCGTGCGTTCGCTTCATCAGTCACTCTCGTGCTCGAATCAGCAGCGGAACGCAATGCGAGATCACAAACTCGACGAATTCTACAGGGAAATGTCAGAGACGGGAAACAAAACAGATCATGGAGAAACCCTATAGTGGATTATTACCTCCTCAGCTCTGCGTCTTCGTGTAAAATCTTCGGTGGCGCAAGACGGGAGAGGAGTTGGCATATAGAAATCAATTCCATGGCCTGATTTCGGTAGGCCCTGCCGATGTTCCACGCATGCTCGAGAAACACTGATTTATTGTCGTGAGCTTCTAGCGGAAGGGTAGCGCAATCGGGCATCGTGTCGTATGCTTTTTCCAATGAATATATTGGAACGATCTACTAGAAGTGGAGTCGTCAAGTTGAAGATTGGTCCTTATCGCGAGAAAGCGCACCCGGGCCCTCCACATGCATTTATACCAAAAGAGTAAGACGGCGCCTATACCTCCCTTTCGGAAAGACATGCTTCTTCCGACTCGGACGACTCGTCCCTTTCATAGCATTGTTAATGCATCTCAGGACGAGATGTTCCCTGTCGTGTTCGGATCCACGCCCGGCACGCGATATGTACAACCACAGGAGGAGCGCCGCCACATCATTTAGACACCGGAAAAGGTAAGTGCCTTTGGATGTTTTTCCCACCGTGCTTACACTGCTCGCCTTCATCTCCGTTACTCCTCCACTTCCGTGAGATGCGTTCGTGCCTCTGCGGTCCTACTTCCTCTCGTATCGCCATTTGATTGCCATCCTCCTAGTCGCTAGCGTTCCGCTGAGAGGCAGTTGAACTGCCATATCACCGTCTACAATATCGAACGATGGCAACGGACCGTCGCGGTCACGAATCGGACCACTCGGAAACCGCTACCGTCCAGCAGCACCCCGGCGAGCCCAAAAGTGATGACATGGGATTGAAAGTGATGGTTGATGACTCGGAGGTGCCATCCCGGCGATGACCTCGCTTGACGGCGTAAGCCCCTCAGACCCCTTGGCGCGGATCCTCGCTTACAACATGGCGGCGTACTCGTCCCACGCACCTGCTGTCGGCAATTTCCTACTCTGGGCCCAGATTATTCGCGGCCGAGGTGCAGAGTGGTATTTAATGGGGAAGAGGACCAGGTAGGTGGGAGGAGTTCATCGCTGACCAGTATTCCTCTCATATCAACCCAGACGTTTGCTGTTTCCTTACTGCGCTTTCGGACTACGGCAAAGATGACGACAAGGACGGCGACATGCTCATGCGAGCAGGAGCTACTTCATGGATGCCTGTAGAATCGCCCAGTTGCTTTATGGCACCTCTCGGTAGTGTATTAACTAACCCGCCGACACGCATATACAAGAGATCCAGAGTCTGACCACCCCACATCCGAGTCATAGCCCATTGTTACTGTGAAAGTGTTTGCTTAAATAATGTGACAGTAACCGACCCCGTAGCTCTCAGTAAGTCTACACATTCGTGTGTAGTACACAAACAAGGGCAGTTGTAGCCTTTTTTCAGTTCCTGTCTTTTCTTATCGGATCCACAACGATCTCAACCAACCCTGGGGCGATCAGGTACAATAGAGTAACACAACTGGCTGCGCTGGTGTTGTACCATTTACAAAAGGTAGTAGGGAGGGAGAAACGGAGAGGTGTTCGACTACGGAATCTGGGGAGGTTCAGGCGCCGAACGGCAATTGGAATGGGGCCGAGAGGACTGGGCGACCTGCGACCTGACGAGCGTGAATGAACAAACCAAAAAGACTGTCTGTGTTGTCCCTCGTGAACTGGTTTACTACGAGTTTTTGTAGATTGGGTAGCAACCCCGGGTCTGACCCTATGGCATCCACCTCTAGCGCACGAGAGAGCTCCTGCGAGAGCGACTCGCTAATATGAAGTTCCTTCACCCCGATGAACGATCTGAGAAGTTCGTGCCACGTAGTGCCGTCGATCTCACCGTTCTGCCATTCGGTCGGCATCGTCCGTTCGTGAAAGTTGAGCGTGAGCCCTTCCACACCAGACAGCGCGGGCGCGAGCGAGCTGCAGATTTGTGCTGTGCAGTCGATTTGCCAGTCCAACTGCTTGCATATCGCACGCAGGACGAAACATGTGTCGTGACTGTCGTCGCCCCATCCCGTTTTTTGGTAGTGGCCCAGGACTATGGAGACAGCATCACGCTCAAAGGAGACCCTCGCAGTGGAAATCTTGAGCCCTTCTGCGATATTGGTAAGGTGGGACAGGTGTGGTAATGAAAAGGCGATCTGATTGAATAACGCGATGTCGAGTCGCTTCAGAAGAGGTGCCCTAATTCGAGCGACAAGGGATTCCAGATAAGCGCTAACGCCTTGGAAGGTAAGGTTTTTCAGGTTGTGGAGCGTCACGGGAGTTCCTTGCTTGGCTAATAGTTCCCTCTCGGCCCTGGGACGGGGTATGGGATCGAAAAACTCAATGGTCAATGCTTCAAGCTTAGGAAGGAACCGAAGACGTGCCACTAATAGCCTCGGATGAAAGTAACCCGAAGCTCGGATGTTCGTGAGCTTGAGTACGACGAGGGAGACAGTAAAGGAGAGTAACCGTAATCTTTTTGGAAGACCAATGCCGACAAGTGCGAGATGGTATAGCTTTGGGGCCAGAAAGGTCTTAGGAAGTGCAATTTTTGTGATTTTAACATCTGTGGACGATAGAAAAAGGTGTTCCAGTACAGGGAAGGGTTCGTCCATAAGCATAAGGGCTGCGTGCAAAATGGAAGGCGGGAGGCAGAGGTCAATACTGCATACACGATCACGCAACCTCAGTGCGTGGTATATCCCTGATTCATCTTCCCCAGTCGTGGTCATACGTCCCCAACCTCTCTTCACCGCTTGCTGGTAATCGATGAAGAGTGGAATGGGCGGCAAATGGTTCAGCGTGTCCACTATGGGGGTGCCATAGGTGCATCGAATATGCATACCCAGGTGGAATGCCAATTCGTATATGATGTGACGCCATCTCCGACAGACATGGGAGAGCTTGCACCACATAAATCGCAGATTCCAGAAATACCCGCCTTCCAACCGTCGATAGTAATTGAACATGTTGAGGAGTATATCACTGCCAAGTGTATTGACAGTCGTGTATAGCACGCGGTATTCTGGTTTCTCGGACGTTGGAGGTGGTGGAGGTAGGTTCTATGCAGACGTTTGCGTGCCGAGTAAGAGTAACTAGACGCATAGAAACATACCAGATTGCTCGTGGATCCAGGAGATCCTCGTGGACGGTAAATATGCACATTAATGGAGTGCGATGCTGGGCGACTTAGAATTGTCCAGTCCTCGAATTCCCCCACCGATGAAGGATTGGCCGACGGTGTCGTTATAATCGGCCGCAAATAGCTATGATCCAATCGGGGACGAGACTCGGAGTCGTGGTACTCCAGTGGCTGTTCACTGTGCTGCAACTTACATCGGATACTAGATCCTGTGACTAGTTGTTCCCCCTCAAGTACTCCAGAACTATCTGAAATACGTCAGAGAGAGATCGACGAGCTGGGGAAACGTGGCACAAAACCTCTGAAGATCAAAGAGCCATTCAGTAACCAGACGTTGCCAAAGATCCTGGATTTGTGTTCGGTATCAAGAAAAACACGGGATGGCCTATCGAAGAGAATATAAACAGTGTCATTGTGTTCAAGTGCTCCGCTTGATTCTTGAAGCGGGTGGCGCCGAAACGTAGGCGTATATGCGCCCTCATTTGCAGGGCAACGTAAATAGAAGTGAGGGTTCTGCTCGAGAGTGATACGTCCACGGTCCTTGTAACGGCTAAAGTTCCAAAGTATCTCTGCAAGTGGCGGACCGGCACTGAGTTCTTCTGATGTATGGTCCACTGGCAGATTATTATCGAAGACAAGCCCTATAGGAATTGGTGCTCACGACTCATGACAATGGTTTCTGGGTCGTGAGGGGACAGTAGCGGAGACCGAAGGAGCACAAAGTTGATGGTCATGGTTGGTACTACACCCTCGTCATATGTCTGGAGAAGTAGAATCGGTATAGTGAGGCATAGAAACGCATGTGGAACTCACCGCACGCTGCCAATCTCTCTCCAAGCTATCTTTCTGTTGTGCTATTTCTATTCTTGAAAAGACGGTCAGCGGGAGGTCCCTGCCAGACTCGGAATGGGAGTCAGTGGGAGGTTCCTAAGCACCACAGGCATTGTTTCTCACAAGCGATGCCCTCTCTGAGCATGTGAGTGGCTACTCAGCAGCCGAGTCGCTTCTTTGAATCGTGCGTTCGCTTCGTCGGTCACTTTCGTACCCGAATCGGCAGCGGAACGTAGCGCAAGATCACACCCTCGACGTATTCTACAACGATATGTCAGAGATGGGAAGACAACGCGTGAAGAAACCTGGAGTAGTTGGACACCTTCTCAGCTCCGCATCTTCATGCGCAAGCTGTGGAGGCGCAAGAAGAGAAAGGAGTCGACATAAAGAAATTAATTCCATGGCCTGATTTCGATAGGCTCTGCCGATATTCCATGCATGCTCGAGAAACACTGATCTATTATCGTGAGCTTCCAGTGGAAGAGAAGCGTAATCGGTCATCGTGTTGTATACTTGGGCCAATGAATATATTGGAACGATCTACTAGAAGTGGAACTGTTTGAGTTGAAGATCGGTATCGTGGGAAATTGCACGCATGGATTTATTTATACCAGAAGAGAAGGACCAAAAGGGTAGGACGGCGCCTTCCCCTTTGGGCATGTCGGTCCTTCTAGGTCGTCTCTTATCTACTGATGTCATTATTACAAGCATCTCGTGTTCCTTGTCGTGCGACTCGTGCTCGGATGATCCGTGCCCGGTACGCAATCTGTGCAGCCACAGAGGAGCGCCGCCACTTCATTTAGACACTAGAAAAGTAAGTGCAGGAACGCATTGATGGCTATGGTGACCTCACGGACCAGGAGGACTGTCGCAGTCCGGAATCTGGCCACTGGGAAGCAGCCACCGTCCAGCAGCTGCGAGCGATGAGGTAGGATGGACAGTCATGACTTGGAGACGTCATGATTCCAGCGACGACCTCACCCGACGGCGTACTACGCCCCGCATCGTGGTTGACAACACGGTGGCGTACTCGTCCCACTACTTTTGGGCCTCCTTTCTGTCAATAATCCTTATTTGGGTCCAAATTCTTCGCGGCCGGGTGGTACTTGATGGTGGGGAAGAGGACCAGGTGGGCGGGAGGATCTGGAATTCCTCGTTGACCAGTATTGTGGTTCCTCTCCTGTCAACCCAGATATGAGCTCATTCTTTACTGCGCCTGGGGAGTTCAGTAGTGATGGTGACGTGCTCATGTGAGAGCAGGAGCTGTTCTGTGGACTCGCGTAATCTCTCAACTCTTGCTTTATCTCTCAACTGCCCGCCAGGCACTCCTAGTCGTTCTCCTCTGTCCTCCATTGTCGTCCACACTGTTTGAGCTGCGAATATAGGGAATATATATAAATGTGATCGCAAAGGGAAGGCGCAGACAAGACAGCTCGGAGAAGGACAAGGTCCTTCAGTGAAAGGGTGATGCATGGTGATGCCCAAGCCCTTGTACATGTAGACAGCTGCGCAATGGAGTCATCAAGTTTTGGGGGTTCTAATCGCCCGTCTTCACAGGTGTTCAGAAGTCTGACCACATCATAATATTGCCCCATGCTATTGTGAGAGTTTTTGCGTCAATAGTGTAACGTTAACCGATCCCGTAGCTCTCAGTAGGTCTACATATTCTTATGTTATACACAAACAAGGGCGGAGCCCTTTTTTATTTTCTTCAAATCCGACCCACACCCGCCGCAGGTAAGTCCATGAGAGCAACATAACGAACTTTGCTGATAACGTGCTATGGAATTTTCCACAACTAGACGATAGGTGATAAATAGCGCAGCGCCGGTAGGCGGGGAGACCGTGACTAGGGGGGTAGTTGGCGCCAGGACATGGACATGGATAGTGGGGCCAATTGGCGAGGCGTTGGAAGATCGGGCGATGGATGCGATGGCGAGAACGGGAACGTTGAGCGGACCGGGCGACCCACGACCCGACGAGTGTGAACGAAAGAGCCAAATAGACTGTCCGCATGCATCCCCTGGAAGTCGCTTACGAGTTCTTGCAGACTGGGCAGCAAATCCGGGTCTGACCCTGCGCCACCCATCTCGAGCGCACGAGAAAGCTCCTCCGAGAGCGATTGGCAAATATTTAGTTCCTTCACCCCGATGAACGATCTGAGAAGCTCGTGCCACGTTATGCCGTCGATCTCGCTGTTCTGCCATCGAGTCGGCATCGTCGGTTCGTACAAGCTGAGCGTGAGTTTCTCTACACCCGATAGTGTGGGCATAAGCGCGTTACAGATCTGGGCTGCGCAGTCGATTTGCCAATCCATCTGTTTGCACGTCACACGGAGGAAGAAATGATCGTAGTGGGGTCGTGTGCTATAGTCCATAATGATGGAGACAGCATCATTGGGTCCAAAGATGACCTGCGCGGTGTCGGGCTTGATCCGTTCTGTTGTGTTAACGAAACGGGAAAAGTGTGGCAATGTGAAAATCATTTGGTTGAATAACGTGATCTCGGGTTGCTCCAGAAGAGGGGCCCTAATTTGAGCGACAAAGGATTCCAGATATGCGCCAACGCCTTGGAACGTGAGCCTTTTGAGGTTGGGAAGCGTCACGGGAGTTCCCTGTCTACTCAGCAGCTCACTCTCAGCGCTGGGACGGGGTATGGGGACGGAAAACCCGACGGACAGTTCCTCGAGTTGGGGAAGGGAGTGAAGACGTGCCACTAATAACCTCGGGAGAAAGTAACCAGAAGCTCGGATGTTCGCGATGACCAGTGTGACGAGAGAGACAGTGGAGGAAAGAAACCGTAATCTTTTTGGTAGCCTGATGCCAAGAAGAGCGAGATGGCGTAGATTTGGGGCCTGGAAGGTCTTAGGAAGTGTGAGAGTTGACGTTTTATCAACTGTGAATGAGAGAGATTCGAGAGAAAGGTGTTCCAGTATTGGGAAGAGTCCGTCCACAAGCATAAGAAAGTTATGGAGAATCGAAGGGGAAAGGTGGAGGTCAATACGGCGTACGCGATCACGCAACCGGAGGGCATGAGATATTCCTAACTCATCTTGCCGCACATTTGTATACCGGTAATCGACGAAGAGTGGCAGGGGCGGTAAATGGTCTAGTGTGTCCACTATCGGAGTTCCATTCGTGCAGAGAATATGCATGCTCAGGTGGAATGCCGATTCGTATATGAGGTGACGCCATCTTTGACAAACATGAGAGAGCTTGCACCACCCCAGTTGGACATTCCAGGAATATTGGTCATGCAATCGGTAGCAGTTAAATACGCCCAGGAGTATGTCATCGTTGAGCCGATCGATAAACGCATATAGGATGTCGTATGCTCGCTCGGGTGTTGGAGGCGGTAAAGCTAGGTATACTGTGAGTGAACTACATTGACTGAATCGTCAGACTTGAGCCGCCTCACTTGCCAGTTTGTGGAGTTTCAGGAATCTGGTGATATTTTTCCAGACCGCCCAACATTTTGACCCTTAACGCGAGGACAGTATTGGCCTGGAAGCCAAGAATACGAGTGACATCCGTCAACTATAGGGGAGATTTAACTGCTTTCTGGAATCAGAGAACAACCAAAGACCCACGGTTCTTGATCTCCCGCACAAGAAATTTACGGTAACGCGATGGCTGTTATCTGTGAAGACGCTCAGCGTGAGGGGCATGTACAGGGAGAAAAATACCACAACCTTCCAGTCCGACAGCTCTACCGTCTCCAAACTGATTTGGCTTGAACTCGATCGAAATATCAGCAACGCTTATTTTGAAAAGCGCTCGCTGGATGGACAATGTAGCACTGGTTTGGGTCCTAACGTATCTGCACGGAGTCAATCAGTCTCTGGGAATGATGACATCGCTAGGTGGACAGACATATCAAGGTTCCAATGAACGAGGTCGCCTTTCTTGAATCTGTTAGACTTGTGTTTGGCACCGGCATCGTCCTTGAAAACCAGTTCGAGGTCGGATGTCGGACGTCTCTTGATAAAATTGACGTATATATCTATGCAACGATGTCCAGTCTTCTCAGAAAAAAAGGTTCATATGTACCTTTCAAATGAATATATCTGCATGTGCCAGTGAAACGGTCAGCCTACTGCCAGTGGTACTCGAGTGAAAGCAGTGGATCCAAGACTAACCGATCTTGATCGCCCATATTGGTTGTAGATCGTGGACCCAGAGATATGAATTTGGTTTATAACCTCGAGTGCTGTATCTGTGTGAGGAACCCTGATAAAGCAAAGGTGTACGGGCTACGGAAGTAAATGGCCTCCGTAAAGTTGCAAGGGACCGAGATTGGAAATTACGGTAGCCAGGCACTGGCACTCAGGCTAAACGCAGTACATAGCCAAGGCGCACTTCGATCCCTGGTGATCATAGCAAGCATTATCCTGACGTACACACAGCTCAACGAATTCACTTCGTACCGAAAAAAATAGTGAACGGGGCGCATCAGCATTAGCATTGTGTGTGTGGCCTCAAGTTTCTACCTGACTCGGAGCGACGAAGCGTAAGTCACTAGTAGCATTATGAGGCAGCACGTGCTCGTTCCCCCTTTTTGTGCCAAGCCCTTGACTACAGTAGCTTGACTGGTTCAGAACACTTTTATTTCTCCCGCCCGCCACGCCCAGTAATTCCAACAAGGGATCGATGATAGGTCTCCATGTTTCCGACCTTCATCAGCTCTCCCCCGGTGGGCCCCACCCACTCATGGTGACCTTGTCTCGGAAACACAGACTCCTCATCCCCGATCGAGAAGCGCATCGTACCTCCGCCCAGTTCCTATGCAGTCTGCCAACTAGTACACTTCAACAATACTGGTTTCCCTGTACCATGCGCCGGTCCCCTCCCCTCCCGGAGCTGCACCGAACCTAAAACGGAGAGCAAGGCAGTGACTCTCAAAAATAAGACATCATCGGTAGTTGGCAACTTTTATAAAACGGGGTCAGAGTTCGTGCTCGTGTAATGTACTTTATCATGAGTCCGTGACGGATGCGCTAATAGAATTCCCAGCTGTTTCGTTTCGTTGCGTACACGTTCATGCACGTTCGTGGGCCACTGACATGGGAGACATGACGGCAATAGCAGGTCGTAATTATAATTGTGGGCATACACTGGGCCGACGCCCCGACCCTTCTCACACCCCCTTCAGTTACGTGACCTGCGCCAATTCATCCTGGGAGAAACAGTCAGCTTGACAGCACCTCCTTCAATCAACATGGTATCCTCCTGAACCCGACCTTGCACAAATAAAGTACCCACCCCATTTTTGTCGCACAAGACACTAGTACTGTCGCTGGCATCCTGCTGGGGCAGAGCTCAACCAGGATCTAGGTGCGCCACGCCTGCTCTATCTCATAGTCCATGACGCATATACAGAGCAGACTCCCATTACGTCCACCCGTCATCGGGCATTTATTCGCCAACCTGGCTAACAACAACCCGTTGCGCCAAGTCTCGACCGCCTGACTCAACGCTGGCATCCGAGCCGACGCTATCGTCACCTACGTGGCTAGCGCCTTCTGCTGTGAGGCACGACGTCCCGTCCGTTGCGTCAGAGCAGGCTTCTGCCGGAACGGCAAGACGAAGAAGGAGCAACTGCGGCGGACTACGTCCGCACGCTACACAAGATCGTCGACAATGCTGATGTCGTACTACCCTCTGTAGCTGGCTGGTCGAGGTGAAAGATAAAGGTGGTTCGTGTTTTCAACAATATCGGTGAGTGGCCGTCTGTCTGCGTGGGTTTCTCTCCGATTTTTGGATAGACCTGGTGCAATGCGAGGATGCCCTGGCATGCCTGAAGCACCTCCGCCGCACGACTTCAACACTACCCTTCTACACCCTCACTAGTACACGCACATTTCCTTCGGTTCCGTACCGGCGCTCTCTGCCGCCTTCTCAAGGTGTAAAACCCGAGTGCGACGTAAGGTATTGTTGTTGAGCGCCATCGGCCCCCCGAACGTCGGCGAAACCAGCCAAATCAACACCCTCAAGCGCCCAAGGTGGCACTTTACATGGTCTCTTTCCTTTTGTCTCATTTCCGCCCCCTTTGATTCCTGTGACGCGTCCAAGGCGTGCTTCGTTTCCACCACGCCTATTGCAACTATTCACCTCCTGTCGTCCTCACCTCTGTGGCCTAGCGTCTGCGAGTATATAGACGTGTAGTCCCTCAAGGGAATATGTAGACAAGATGAATGAGAGCAAGGGCCTTAGTGAAGCGATCAGCTCGAGAAGGAATGGCGAGACGAGACAATCCGTATATATTCAAACCGAACTTGGGTATCCCACAGAAGTATTAAAGGCGCTTAATTAAAACCGATGGTTTACAGGGCGGGAAACCGACGCTCTACATAAAGGAATGGATGGATACACACGACCGTAGCAAGAATTTCCGGAAAGATACAATGTCCTCATTTCCTCTCGACCGCGACAGTTGCGTAGAAGCAGTGGTAACGCTGCGATATCAAGGTATTGCGAGGGTTGCGGTGTGTGCGCGTAACCCGAAAGTGAACCGCTGCAACATAGGGTGGTGTTGACCACCAGCACCTATTACTTTTACCATGTTGTAGGGCCGAACGTTTGGCCATCTGGGAGGATCCTGTCGGGAACGCCAAGGAAATCGGCCGTTTTCGTGTACACCGTGTTGCCCCACCATGCCTGGATAGTGTCAATGCCGATGTTGCCATTGTTCGGATATTGAAGAGTAAAGAAGATGACGAGCGCGCCGAAAGCGTAACTCGCGTCCAACGCAGCGGATAGCACATCTATCATGCCAAATGCGTCAGGAATCCAGGGATTGCCAAAGGAGTCAAATACAAAATAGTAGACGCACAGTTGTACTTGGCCCACCAGCTGAAGTGGCGGCGGCGAACGACGTAGTTGAATATGAAGCAAACGACGACCCAAGGCACATAGTTCATGGGTGTTGCGGGTGGCATGTTACTCATGCCGATGAAAATGAGCGGGAAGTTGAGGTATCTCAGGAACGCAATCTTGAACTTCCTGTGCAGTACCCACTGGACAATTGGAAGAATTGCACCGATCAAGAAGAAGAACACGAGGCCGTAGTATAGCTGGCCGTGCGAGAAGAGACGTTGCGGGCCAATAACACCCCACTGCAAGGGGGTTATTAGCAACAGGGGATGAAATTTTAGGGAAAGATATGACGCACGATTATCGATGCGGTGCCGAAGACGGTGGTTGAAGGGCAAATAAAGCCGTCTTTCTGAGTGGGGGTGCAAAAGCCCTCAACGTTCGAGAATAGCCAAGCCTGCACAGCGAGCTGCACGGTGCCAGCAATGATAGTGGCGACGACTTGGCAAAAGAACATCGGGCGGGGAGGAATCTTCATGTAGTGGCCGAGCTTGAAGTCACTGGTGAAGTTTATCGCTTGGTTCATGCTGATGTAACCCCATGTCTTGAACAACATCATCGCAATCGGTCGACCAGGGAGTAGGTAGCCGATGATAAGCTCCGTGATGACGTTGAGACCGACTGCCTGGTTCGCGATGGCCATAATGACGCCAATTGGGACTGTGTAAGTGAATGCTGAATGGGGGGAGGCACGTCAACTAGATATGGAACACGAAAATACGCAGGGGGTATTCGGAGACGCACCGATGGTGAGAGCGAGAACGAAAGCCCAGACAGGGAACTGTGTGTCCCAGACCTCTATGGCAATGACACCGAACCCAAACATGGACACTGCGAAGGAGCATCAGTACTTGTATGCACCGAGTCTCTCCGTCTCATAGACGTACAGAAGATGGTGAGATACCACCAGTCTGGGACACCCTTGTAAACGGACATGAGGCGAGCGTGGATATCAGGCTGCTCAGATAGCGAGCGACGGGCCTGATTCCAGATCTGCTTGCGGTAGTAGATGAAGGTGTGTGTGAGGGTAGAAGTGATAGAAGCGAATGAGAGAGCGTAAGAAACAGCGAAGGTTACGGAGATGAACAGGGGACTGTAAGCCTTGTATGCTTCAATATTGAAGGTTAAATCGCTGTTGATGATGCGCGAGACGTTGTAGCTGCTGCCCGTGTTGTCAAAGGAGTGTGAGGAGGCTATTGGCAAAAACCCGCTGTACCACGTATTGGTGTACTATGGGCAAATGGTCATATAAAAAGAACGAGTAGGCGACAATTGAACTCACATAAAGAATGGGGACTAGGATCCAGGCAAAGAATATGATGGCGATACCAGTGTGGGCAGCTGCCCACCACGGGGTGGGAAGTGGTGAACCGGTGAAGGCCGTGATTTGGCCCCAGTCAAAGGTGAGGACACCCATGGCCAGGCCGTGCGTGACACCAAACAATTGGTTGACCTTGGCGTTGTTGGGTGCCATCCAGCAGACCCATGAGAAACTAGACAGTGCGGTGAACAGGTAAGATGGCAAGAAATCTAAGGGAAAAGTGAGACCCGAAGGCAAACCAAGAAATCTAAAGACAAACTGACTGTAGCAGAAGTAGCCGATAAAGACGTAGGTGAAGAAGCGCACGCGGGAGATACCACTAATGCCATGAGTACCAGTGGTCTCTAGGGAGTGCATGGTGTTGAAGAGGGCGGTGATGACGAGACTGCTGGGCCAAATCATTGACGGCGGATCGACGAGGAAACGCTTGCAGATACCACCGATCGAGAAACCGATCAGTTGGGTGGACATGACCAGAAGCCATTGATCTATGCAAGATATTTAGTCTGATCTATGGAAGCTCGGATCTCCCAAAACTCACATGCGAAGCTGGGATTCTGGTTGTAGAAGACCTTTTGGACGGCAACAAGATCGGTCTAAACGTGGCATGAGAAATACCCAAATTGGCTGTTTGGCAAAAATGCGGTACTCACAGCGTAAGCAGGTGAATATCCGACTGAAGCCATGATCGTGATGATGACATGTTCTTTAACCGTGAAAGGACCTGGGTTGAGTTCCACGCCAAAGACTGTTACGTTGGGAACGTAGCGTGCCCAGGCTTTGCCAATGGGGAAAGTCACAAGCAGGGGTACGATCTTGTTCACAAGGAGTGCAACTCAGAACGGATGTAAAGATAGGGAGGCGATAGTGGGACACATACCGCGGTGACGGATACGGAAGGGTATCTGAAGAAGAAGAATTGGTTGATACCAGGGACAATGACAGCCCAAATAATGCCGATACACCAAGCGCGCAAAGTGGATGCTGGCATCGCGGGATCGTCCGTGTTGGCCGCAGCGGACCGCACTTCGGGATACGGAGACTCATCTTCCAGGATGATGGCTGTCGGGTCGAAATTGGGATCGATGTCGTCATCGATGGGAATACTCTATAGTAATTGTACCAAGCAGGTGAGCACTGTGAACCGTACGAAGAGAGAAATGACCAACGGCAACACCAAAAAGGAGCTCAGAGTCGTGCTTCCCGTGGACAGAAGACCCCTTATCATCCTCATAGAACGACATGCTAACTGGCTTAGGAGGTCGCAAAAAGGGGCAGGTGCAACTAGCGGACTAGTCTGGCTCAAAGGGGGACGAGCGGACGAAAGGGGGAAAGGAGCGGACGGATGAGGGAGGAATGCCATGGGTCTGGTTGAGGGAATTGTTTTATACTCAAGGGAGAAAGAAGCCAATTGGATCGCACGTAGCAGGGCTAAGCCGGTTGGTGAGCTACCTTGGTTTCCTAACTGAATTTCTGCCTAACCGAGGTTGCAGCGATAGGCTGGAAACGAGCCGTTGCCTTCCCAAACGCGTACAATTAGCTCACCTCCCACCCGGTCAATATAACCAGCTAGATTCCTCGTGAGACGTAGATCGTGATTAACATCTATTCTTGGGGGCCCTCAGAACCAGAAAAAAAAACAACGACCACCATTATTGTAGTCGCCGTCCTGCCGTCGTTCAGGGTTCCTTCTGCAAGAATCACCGCAGATAGAAGCACAGTGGCACCAGTGCGCGTGCAAAGAGACGACACTCAGCCATCGCACTTCTGATAACCTTGGACTCCCCTGGAGTACCGTCGCCTTCGCAATAACCCAAGCGAATGAATCACCCGAAGATAGAGATGAGCGATGCACGCGTAGCACAAGATCTTGGGTCTGGACACCCTAAATCGATTGCACACACTGCCGACGAAGGAAAAGGGAAAGATAACCTGAGTGGAGAAAAAGGAAGCATCTTCGTGAATTGCGAGAATGCATGTGCTGTATGATCTGATGGTCCTGATCGTGACCGTAGCGACGCAACGTTCGGTAAGTCAGTAAGCCAATCTAACCGTGAATTTAGGAAAATGATTGAAGGGCGCTTTGATGGCTTGATGCGGCGAGAAAGAGGAGAATAGAGCACGAAGCTTTCAAAGTCATGACATTCAAAGTCATGACATATGTAGCTTACGTACGCATAGTCCAGTGCAAGACGGCGTTTGCGCCGAGGGGTGTCGAAGCCTAGAAGCTGGACCTTCACCGGAGGTACGAGGACATGGTCACTTGAAGGCATGGTCTGATAGAACCAGAAGCTGTCGTGATCAGGACCCAAAGAGTCCACCTTCGCCGCGGGGAGACGGAGTTGGAGAAGCGATATCATCGCGGGGTAGCACGCACTCGATATTATCGCAGCCAATCGTCGTCCATCGACTACTCAACGGGTAATCAGAGGAAGGTACAAATCCGAACGAGGAAGAAGGAAAATGGCGAAGTTGAGAATTTGAAATTTTATTCATTGCTGCAATGTGCACGTGGGTCGCGACCAGCCGGCAAAGGCCATCCAAGTTCCTGAGAGCGACCGTCACCGTTTACTGTAAGATTCATGCGAGGAGAGGCCCGAAAGTTTTAGCAACCCTGCATTACAAAATCAAGTACAAAATAAAAGACCATTCCTATGCTGCCCACCAGCCCCTGCTATTCCGGAAAGTCAGCGGTCAGCGCTAGTCAGCCTTGGTTGACCTTATCAGGGAACTTTCGAACCCCTTCCATGTGCGTGCTGACACGCGTCCTTCCGCCCACCCGATGATCGATGATCTCCGAGCTTTGTGCGTCAAAAAAGTGGCTCAAAAAATCAGATATTTCGAGTACGGACGAAGGGCATGAATCCACGTGATGTACGGAGTAATTCAAATTGCGTAGATATGGCTCTGACCGTGTAGATGGGTTGGAACCTTAGTCGATACCTGCAGTGTGTATATAGTTGGGTCAATCACAGAGACCAGCGGTTCATAGAGAAGGAGTATCATTTACGTTCAAGTTGTTACAACGAAAGGTCTTGTGACCACCAAGTGATCAGCCTTCAGGAGAGAACAAGGGATATGCGTTATCCACCAGACGAATGTTGGCACCCTTGGAACCCTCACGTCATTGTTCATGAAGGATACAGAAGCGTCAGTCCACTTCCAGACAGAAAAAGGTGTATGCAATGATTGCATCAATGGGTAGATACTACGTATACCCCACGTTCTTGAACAGAACACCTGTCGTTGTAGGAGCGCGGATCGAACTGCGCCAATAAACGTCGAAGCGACGTCCCGGACCGCCTCCACGATACTACGCGAATCGTCGACGTATGTGATATCACACGCATTGATCACGCGGGGTGTTCTCGCTCTGAGCTCGAACGGTATCTTTACGACCTGGCATCCAAAAGTGCGATTAAATTGACGGAGAGGTCCTTTGGGCAACGATGATGCATTCCTCGACCATCACGTCTGAAACAAGCCGATGTGAGGGTGCGCACTAGAATGCGGTTGTCTTTACTGCAGATTATGCGCGAGACAGTGGGCCCCATGCAAGAGGGCATAGCAGCCCAGGGCGGTCCATCGTGTTCCTGGAACAAGTATGAAGGCCCCCTGCGAGGTATTCGCGCGCGTGAACCGACGACTGCGGCGCAGCGCAGATCAGGAGCCATTTGCGTGTGCAGATACAATGGTGAGAGGTCCGAGTCGCGGTGATGAGAAACTGTGATGGGACGTATCGTGCATACGTGAGGACGGAGATGTCTTCCAGACGCTAGAGTTACTGTGAATTCGACACAGGGAGTGCCCACGAAGCGAACAAGAACCACGACAAGAATAGTTATCCCACCTAGGTAACTGCGAGCATCGGACACACGCAATAGGTGTTATGCCGGCCAAAGCCCACCGATCATCTGCGCTTGCAAAGACAGGATTAGATACGTATGTATGCGTTCAATGCGAGGCCTGGAGCAGTCCCGACCTTGATTCGGACCCCAAATTAGCGAGTAACCTAGTAACCTCTTGAGGGCCCGGGATTCGCGCGTGTGGAGATTTCTCGGGATAAAGTTGAACCTGTACAGTACCCACTGAACCATAATAGCCCGGAGGTGAGATCAGCAAGAGGATCGAAGCCACTGACAACCTGGCATGAAGGAGAGAAATGGGTCTAGGAAGCGTTCAAGGTTCAGAACGTTCGGGTTTAGAGCGCAGGTTTTTCGTGGAGGATTTACAGGATCAACGACCGGAAAAGGACATTTTGCGGAAAACCGCGGCTCAACAGCGCTAGCCGTCCGGAGACAGCCTAATGGAAATCTTGGCGATATGTTGCCAGGCCTGGCCGCGGCTTTCAGAACTGTGCCTGGCCCGAAGAGGGGGCTTTGAGTTTATAGGTAGTTAGCTCTTGTCTCGTCTCCGAAGCACGGAACTTGAAGCCAGAGAAACTCTGGGAAGTGCATGACGCTGGGTAAGAGCTCGCACAAACTTCCAAGTACTAGAGTACCATGACCGTATGGTAGGGTAGCCACGGGGTCGCCACCGTCGGGCCAAGGGCAAGGCAGGGATGCCCGCGAACTCCGTGACGACGCTCATCCCCCATTGGTACCAGCGGGACCTGCTGGACCATCTATAGTGACCCAGCTACCAGTGCTTCGCGTGGAGTCCCTAAAGTTACATTTTGAAGTTTTGATTCATCGCATCCGAGGGAGCTAAGGTTACCCTACGACCAATGCCTTGACAAACTGGCGTTCCTGGAATGACGAGGAAACAATCACCAGAAACCTGTGCTCATTTTAATGCTGTGAGGCGTCGATACAGTGTACGGTAGAACTTGAAATGGCAATCTAGGCACTCACCGGTCCCCACCTTATATAAACAGCTCATCCCATACAACAATCTATTGAACACTTATGGGTTCGACTGTCAGCCAAGGACACTGCTGTACGAGTTCTTGCAGATCCAAACTAGTCAGACAACTGTCACTCATTTGTCGTGGGGTCGAGCAGCTCTCGCTAAATTAAGCCTGACGGTTGATTACCACGACAGACTTACTTTAACCAGTAAATGACAGGTGATTCTGCGCTACGCAGTCCAAAGTCTTATGGGACGGAGAGAGAATCAAGAAACAAGGTACTAGTATCCCGAACAGTAGAATGAACGACCAGGGTCAGGGCTGGGTATGGGTATCTATAAGAGCGCAGCCCTATGCGATGAGAAGACTCTCGCCGAGTCCATTGCCGCCTTCCACGACGAGACGGGATGCGTTCATCGCCGTCCGCTACCACGTCCATAGCCGACCTGGAGGTTGTCAAGTTCTGCCTCGAGACCCTTGATCGTGCTATGTGCCAATTCCAGGTCCTTGTTCAGGCGATCGCGCTCCGTTATCAACTGTGTCGACATTTATTAGCCAACGGTCTTCCTCTGGCTCCCCACGGAAGGTAGGCGACTCACATGTTGCTCCCACTGCCTAAAGCGTGCCTCCTCGGACTTAACCTGCTCCGTGAACCGCCTGCGGAGTTGTTCCTCTTCCTCTTGGAACTTCGGGTTGTGGAACTTCTTAACCTTGCGCTCACCGTACTTGCGCGTCTCCATCTGCTGTTGGCGGTAGTTCTCGTAATGATTCTCCTCCGTAGTCGAGATAAGGTCGAGCATGAAGGTACGAATGAGGAGGGAGCGCAGCTTGCGGAAGTCGCAGTGGTTCTCGTTTTCCACTGTGCGGGCACGTCAATAACACTGATAATGAAGCTGAAAGCGAATATACCCTCGGCGACACCCCACAAGTACTCGCGGCCCTTCACGACGCGACCATCAAGGGTCTGGACGTCCTCGGTAGAGCCAATGATCGAAAATGGCATAGCCTTCGCAAGGATGCGCGCATGCTCAGCGCTGGCCTCATCATCTGCCTCGATGGGGGGTTGATAAATACGGATGTTCTGTGCAGCGATGACGTCCCGAATCTGCCAATGCAATACGTCAACGGCGGACTCAACCATGAAACAAGGAGGCGAACACGTTGCTTGAAGGTGAACAAGTCACTCTGCGTGAGGGTATCCGCCTTGGCAATGACGGGAATGAGGTTAACGCGGGTACCGAGACGCTTCATAATTTCGATGTCAAGCGGCTTGAGACTGCGACGAGATTACAAGACGCCCCAGAATACATAACAGGACGACGTACGTGTGACCGGTGGGCCTGATGAAGTACAGGCAAGCATGAACGCGAAGGTCACTCTTCTCGCTGCGCTGGGGTTGCTGCTCCTGAATCATGTACGCTTCATGCTGGTCGTCAATGAAGTCGACAATAGGCGACCACGAGTCCCGGTTGTTGACATAGTCACCAAAGCCGGGGGTGTCGATGACGGTAAGCTTAACCTTGAACTGCTTCTCCTCGAGCTCGGCCTTGATGATCTCGACTTCAGTGAGTTTATCGAGTTGCTTATGGTGGCGACGGCTATAGTTTTTGGCAGAGGACAGCTCGGTTGAGAAAAGGGTATTGATGAGGGTGGTCTTTCCCAGACCCGACTCGCCTGTACTGGCACGTAAGAAAAGAATCTCACGTGAAAGTGCGAAAGTAGTAACGAACCGACGACCATGATGGTGAAATGAGCTCCCCGCTTGGCGACGATTTTGTGTCGCTAAAAGTGGTGTTCGACAGGAAATTTTGAAGCAGGAACTATGTTGAACCTACCTGGTTCGGGAGGTTGGCAATGCCAATACCGTCAGAAGAGGGGGCGGCCATGCTCAGTGGGTGGATTATTCGCTAAGAGTCTGAAAAGTGGGCGAACGAATAAACAAGCGCGTGAGCCTCTGACACTCTTCGCTTTGCCCTTGTTTTGGCACGACCCATCTCGGCTATTCGGCCGTATCCGAAAAAAATAATGGAAGCCTCTTCATAGGGCTCGAGTGTAGCCTGAGACGGCTGAATACGGACGACACATAGATGATAGGATGACCCGCGGGTCTTTTGATAACGTTCTCCGCAATACGAAGCGTGAACACTCAATTCTGACAGACTGTAGCAAAAGCCTGGGGACGTCACGGCCGACCAGAGGAGTTGTATCTTCAAATTATGATATCCATCAACTCACTGGCTCGTCCATTGGTGATCTCGCTAGGACCCTTGACGCTCAAGATCCCTCTCGTCTTGTAATTGAACTAGCCATCGCCACTTGCTCTCGTCACCGCGTCACCTACCCCAGCTTGCGGTGTTTCTGGGTCTCTGAGCCTACCGGCCAAGAATGATTGCTTTAATAATTTTCCGCGTTGTTCGCCAACTAGCCCGTACTGTATGTGTGCTGTCGTGTATGTGATATGCCCACCTTTTAATATTCGCGCATAGCTGGAGTGGGTCGTCCAATGGCTATCGTGATATATGTCCTTGATGCATTTCTACATCAGGTTCGTCAGTCACAACAGTAGGGAGAACCAAGGGGAGAACAGAAAGATCCAACACCAGCATACTTGCACGGTGACAGCCGCAACACCTATGCTGCAAGATACAGCAATGCTACTTATTGTGGTCCCGAAGTGTTTGGTATCTACATCTACTGAAGACGAAGGAATCCTAAGTTGCGAGTCACTCCGCCCAGTATGTCTAGAAGCGAGCCAAGCTGAGAAGTCCCTCCGACGCAGCCGTCTTCCTCTTCATCAGAGCTCAAGTCGATAATGAGAGCACCCGGGTCTTCATTCTTAGACCGCCTCGTCGGTGTTCCAGGAGAAGGGCACAACACGCGTACGGGAGAGCTTAGCACCGGGTTCCTTGGGCTCTGCTGTTTATCCGGGTCAGGGAGCGCCTCTGCGACACCCATGGTCTGGAACAACACCTCGAGCGACGACTCAGAGCGAACCTTCTGCGGCGGCTGTGTCTCCTCATGGCGTGTCCCCTCCACATTCAAGTTGCCTTGTTTGCCTCTGTTGAAGAATGCGTTCACGTCGAACGCAGGCAAGCGCGGCGCACCGAGCACGTCGCCGAGGTGACCGAAGAATACCCCGGCGCGCCCCCGTAACCTGGTAGTGATGTCCCCGGCTGGCGCCATTGGGAAAGAGAGGGTATCCCCGTACACTTCCTGGAAGGTACTTCGAGGTGGTAGTGCACCCCCAAGTGGAGCCGGAAGTGGCGGGATGGGCTCCCAGAGCAACGGAACGGCATCCAACAAGTCCGTAACATCTGGGCGACTGCTGGTGGCTAGCCTCTTCGCGCTCGTTTTTGCTTTCTCGAGGCGGCCGGACTTGGGTACTTTATATCGCCGCAAGTGCCGCGCCCTCTCCTTCTTGCCTGTGTCGCGCTTTACGTCTCCCGCACCCCGATGACGCGCCGGGCCGATCGTCTTGTTCAGGCTACATTCGGTCCAGGACTCTGGCAAGGAGGGAGGCTGGTTCGCCTGCTGTGATATTGCGAAACCCGCAATCAACTCGAGCGTGGAGAGTACGCGTACTCGGGGACGCGGGACGACAGGCCTCACGACTGGAGTAGGCGACCTGTATGCTGGTTTGGCGAATTCTAGAGATTTCTCGGGGGGTTGAGGCGAACCCGCTTGCGCATCTGACTCGTAGCCGCGCATCGTCACTTCTGCTTGCGTGCCAGCCCTACGGAACATAAAGCATGGGAATGGGTTTTTTGGCCTAATATTCGGACGCTTGTCGAACAGGGCCGAGAAAGTTCGTAACGCATTGCTGAACTTCTTTGGACGAGGACTTTTCATTTCGGTGTCGTGGATAACATGTTCTGCCAGTGATGGTGGCGCCCATGTCGCTGTAATAGTTCCTGGCGAAATCTCCTCTATGATGCTCTGCATGTCATCTTCGGGAACGAACATCCGATCGTCTTCAATGGTGGGTGCAAAGACATACTGTGTCATGTCTGGTTTTAGGCTCTGAAAGATTCGCTAAGTCTTGGCTCAGTGTGACAGAAGAAGACCCACACACCACACACGATACCTGATGGTACGCTGTAATTACCGCCACCCATGGCAGGAAAGCACGGCCCCGAAGCTTCATCTGATTGCTCAGCGCGCGAGGATACGCCATTGTTCCTTGCTCGCGCGCCTCACGAGGTGGGTTCTCCGTCGATACCCTGCGCTTTACCGGAGCATGCAGCTCGCTGAGCTCGGCTTCTCTCCTGCACGCCAACGCAGCCGTGGAACGTCCACGCTTCTGGCCTGTGAGCACGTCCTCCGTGAATGATTCGGACGTCTGACCATGCGCGTAGAGGCGCACAGTGCGCACGGCGGATAGACGAGACTCCGCCAGCACCTCGGCATACGGGCGTACAGTGTAATACCCGCTGGACGAGTCGATGGCGCTGCTCCCGTCTGGAGCGACCCAGACAATCGTGCCCCGCGGCAAGGGTGGCGGGTAGTCCGGAGGACACCCAGGCCGAAGTGCGACCTGGATTCCGTGGATCGAAGGTGCGGGTACGTGGAGAGGATGCATCCCGCTGCGCAGGACGACAGACCGGAAAATGACGAATGTGTTGGCTGTTTTGTTCTCATCGGTGGACATGTATAAGTGGCGCTGAAGGTATCGCAGATGTTCTGGTTGAAATATACGAGGGGAAAAAATTGGTCATAATTGCACAGCTTGGAATACAATACACGACCAGCACAGTTTACATTCGAAAGAAACCCATCGGCGCGACGCGACGCAACACGTGCTCTGACAGGCACATCACGTGGGTTCACTGTGCAGCTTTGGCTTTTGACTGAGAGCATTCTGTGAGTCCGCACCGCTTGACGGCCTCTACAGTAAAAAGAGTATCTTCGGTTGCCCCTTATTTGTTTTATACATACACAATAACCCTGGATCCACGACAAAGAACCATCTATCTGCAGTACTGAGGACAGATCAAGTACCCCCCCCTCTCCGCATCGGCCCTGGACAACGGGTACTCTGGAAACCCACGATCTGTCGCGATCCGTTGGCGTGAATTGATCATCTGGCATGGGTGACACGAATGCCAAGTAGACGACGCCAGTCTAATGCTGTTGACATCTTTGAGTAGTGACTGTGGCGAAATACATATTGACAGGAAATCAGGGCACCATCACCGGAGCAAGCTACCGAGACGTGCCCAACGACGGGTTGGAGAACCAGTCGACTTACGACTTGAATGTATGTCAACATATCCAATAGATCTCGATTCTGATGCTGTGCAGCGAATGAGACATCATTCTGGGAGACTCGGAAAACGCATGATTGCCTGGCGAAAGTACTAGGCGTCGGTTTCAACTTGAGGGGTCTGGCACCACCAGGGAGAGACAGGGTTCTCACTTCTTCGCGTGCAAGTACTTTTTCTAGCTGTTCGTCGCTGACGAGAGTACCCAGACAGAGCTCCGTGCAGGGATCACAACATGGGTACGTGGGAACTGTACTATTTCGTACAAACCCGGCCTGTTGCTTAACTATACCGTCTCAGGAGATACGTTCACGGTTATGTCACTAATCATCCCTACACACGATCGAATGATGTTACCAGTCGTCATTCGGCAAGCAGCGACAGTGACTACAGTACTTGTACTGTATAGAGTTTACTTCACACCGAAAAGTACGTGAAGTTGATCTTCCGAATATACGGCGCGCGGTACAGCAGTATTCAATAATGTGATCGATCGTCTCCATTTACTTCCAGCTACAGTAACCCTGGTCTCCGCCGGTGTGTATAGTTCATTGGCGACAGGGCGATCTTTACTCGTGGTTGCTACAGCAGGATCCAAAACAGGGGGCCCCTTGCGTACGAATGGACAGTAGCTGACCTCCAAATTTGACATGCGGGGTTCACAGTTAAGTATAGTTTGAAATTCTCGGGAAATTTGGTATCTCACAAATACGTAGTTATTAAATAGTTATCCAAGGTATCAAATAGTTATCTTGTGATGCTGGGACGGCACACACCCAAGGACTTGCAAAATCTGGATTATCTCATACTTATCGCCCGTTGCGGAGTGTTGTCTGCGTTTTTCCTATTTTTCCCCCCTGAACAAGTCCTGAGATTTGAGGGCGACTCGATGAAATATACAGTACAGAAAATCTTTATTGCAATGTACTGCACACTTCCCGCAGCGCTGCCGCTGCCACCATCGTCCATCACTGTCACCCTGGCATGTCGTCCTTGCGCGCCCACATCATCACCCTTGCCCCGTCATCGTGCTTAGCAGTGTACGCGAATTGTGGTTGCATTCGGGTTGGGAGCTTACCGCCACTGCAGTCGTCGTCGTCGTCGAAGTGTACGTGATCGGCAATGACTACAACCATCATCACGTTTGTCATCGTCGCCACGGGTCCTAGCTGATCATGAGGTACTGAAGACTCTGAGTCACTCGACTCATCACGCATGCATCACGTTTCCATTGAGCGTGGGAAGTAACTTTTCCCACACCCTCGTAAGCCTTACTGCCCGTGTTGCGCCAGCCTCATCACTGCTGTATCACTTCCCTGCCTCAAACCCCATGAAGGAGAAAAGGTGAGTATTTATTTTATTCCGCTGACAGCTGACGCCAATCTGCAGCACATACCATCCCATCCTGGGTACCTCAGCCAAAGAGGACGACAATATCATGTACCACCACCACTGCCGTCGGGGGGTCAGTCAACCTTGGGGTCAACGCTGTTGAGCGAGTGAACGCGAGCGTGTGCACTGCGAGCCGAGTAATCGGCGAGCGCCACAACACTGAGCCACAGGCTCGGCCACAGCAGTGAGCTGTGGCCTCGCTAGTACGAATCATGAGCGCGGACAGCGTCTGCGATCAACTGAGTGGCCTTGGGCCTTTAGATAGTGTAGATAAGTATTATTAGACACTCTGGGATGTATATAAACACCCCAGCATGCGCTCAATACAACTAGTTCAATCAGAACATACAATAGTCAGTATTTACTTCGTCTCACAGGTAAGCTAGGTAGTACATAATATACTAGTCTGCTCCCCATGCCTGCTCGTCAGGTTATGGGCCCTGGAGCCCTTTGTCTGCGCCTTCAACGGCAGCGACAGCGCGCTCTTAATTGAGCTGCGCTTTGTGTGCTCCTTGGCTTGCCTGGGCACTGCGCCTCGACGGCTGCAGTACCCTGTGCAGTGCGCCTACTCGGCTGCACGATGCCCAGTGCAGTGCGCCCACTCGGCTGCACAGTGCACAAGTGTGCGCCCTAGTGGCCGCCACTACTCTAAGAGTTTCCCGGGGCGTTCCAAACATTTTCTGTGTGTGCCCGGTCGTCGCATGAATGCTGACACTTGGTTTGCTCTCACAGATTCAACAATGTCGAACGCTCTCACCTCTCTGGTCCCGGTGCTCGATGGCACCAACTACTCAGAGTGGGCGAAGGCTATGAAAGCCTATCTTATGTCTTTGGACTTATGGGAGTTCGCCAATGGTGACGAGAAGGAACCAACCGTCTCTGCCACTCCTACCGACACCGAACGCGCTGCGAAAAAGACTTGGAAGAGTTGCAATCAAAAAGCACTCGCCAATCTTATTCTGCGCATCAATCCCACTATTAGGGAAGAGGTGGCTTCGATGAACAAAGCGGACGAAATCTGGAACCACCTCAAGACTCACTTTGATGTGATCCAGCCGACCACTGTCTTCAAAGACTTCAAAGAAGCTATCTCTGTTAGGATCGACGCCTCAAAGCATCCCTTGCCGCAGGTTAACAAACTGCAGGCTGCGGTGCACCGGCTCTCCACTAATAGTGTCGCCATCCCCGAAATCATCCAGGCGATGATACTCCTGTCCGCTCTCCCACCCAAATGGGAGATGCTCATTTTGATCCTCTGCACCAGCCACGACCTTGCTAATCTTAAGATCAAGCATGTACGCGAGGCCATCATGGCGCAGTGGGAGACCGAAAGGAATAAGGGTAAGCCACAGCAGACTGCGCAGAAGCTGTCTGCAGTGAAGCGCAAGCGCGGCGACCCCAATTACAGGCAGCAAAGGGATGGTGGCTCCGGTGGCGGATCTGGGAATGGCAACGGTAACACCCAGAGGTCTGGCCAAGGCCAGGGCAACGCCAATGCCAAAGGCAAGAACAAGCGTGGCAAGCGCGGTGGGAAGAAGTCCCACTTGCAGCAACAAGGTCAAGAGACCAATGATCATTCTCATGACCACTCGCACCTCGCCAGCATGGCTTCCCTGCCCTCTCCAACCTCGGCTTCGGTCGCGCACCTTGCCACTAGTGGCAAGACTGTGCGCACCGTTCCTGCTCGCACTAGGCACGCTCCCGCCACTGAAGGACCGTATGCCACACTCAACAAGGCGCGCACCATTGTGCGCGACATCGGAGTGGTTGGCACTTCGACCACACTCCAAACCCTCGAACAGCGCATTGCTGCGCTTGACCCAGAGGACTCTGACGACGATCAGCGTGTTTCCAAATGCAGCAGGTCCTCCCCTGAGCCTTCTGACGACGAGGACGAAGGAGATGGCTTCCTCAGTCGCTCACCCTCTCCCGACACACAGCGCCAGTCCGCTGAAGACTGTGTCAGTCTCGGAAACGATGACTGGGACCTAGACGCTATGGTCTGCGATGCTGCTGGCTTGAAAGAATTCAGGTCAGTCCCATCCCTCTTCCCGATGCCCCACACCACTCACGAACGCCTAATCTCACAACTAGCTGCGAAGCTTAAGTACAGTACTGTACATGGTTGTGTAGAATTGTTAAATAAATGCGCACAAAGTGGCGCACATGGCGTGGACTCTGCTGAGTGTGCTAAGTGCAAGGGAATGAGAAAGGACAACGGCAGCGCCCAATGGCTCTTAGACTCTGGTGCATCATCGCACTTTACCTATTCTATGGAAGACTTCATAGACTATGAGGACATTCAAACGCCTATTATTGTGAAGACGGCCTCAAAGCCAATCCACATTAAGGGAAAAGGCGCAGTCCTCATTAAGCACGAAGTTACACACAACGGGTACACTAGGCAGCGCACTACGCGCCTCTACCCAGTGTTCTATATTCCCGAAATCACAGGGAGACTTCTCTCTGTTGGAGAGTTCCTGCAGCAGGGGCTGCGCGTCTATGGGGACGCACAGTCCATGGTATTGCGCAGAGAACACTCTACATTGCCTCTTATACAGTGTGTGCCGACGTTCCCTGGCCACACTATCTACTGGCTAGAGTCTGCAATCCCAGACTCGAGTGCTAACGCCACTGTGTATGCAGTGGACTACACACTTATGCATAAGCGCTTTGGCCATCCTTCTAAGGATGTGCTGCGCCACGCTAAAAACCACACCAAGGGTTTCCCGAAGGATCTGGACTTCCCTGGGGAAGTACCAGTGTGCCCAGGATGCGCGCAAGGCAAGATGCCCTCACAGGCACACTCGCCTTCTGAAACGCGTGCATCTGCGCCCTTTGAGAAGGTCCACTCTGACTTAAAGAGTTTCCCAGTAAGCTCTTATCATAAGTTCAAATACTTCGTGAGCTTTATCGATGACTTCACGTCGTATGCTTGGATTGTGTGTCTGCGCACCAAAGGTGCTGCAATAGGCGCACTCAAGCACTTCATCGCACTCGTTAAGAATCAGTTTGGCACCACTGTTAAAGAGTGGATGTCGGACGCGGGTGGCGAATACAAGTCAGAAGTGTTCATTACCACTCTCAAGGACAATGGGATACGCATACTGCAGAGCGCACCGTACACTCCTAAGCAGAACGGTCGCGCAGAGCGCTTCATGCGCACCTGCATGGACAAGGCACAGGCCATGCGCCTGGATGCCTGTCTCCCTGAATCCTGGTGGGAATTCGCGGTTCTACACGCTGTACATGTGTACAATAGGACCCCTGTGCGCCGCCTTGAGTGGCGTACACCCTATGAAGCACTGAATGGCAAAATCCCTAGTGTTTCGCATCTGCGAGTGTTCGGCTGTGCGGCATATGTCCACATCCCTGAGGAGCGTCGTGTGAATAAACTCGCACCTAAGTCTGAGCTGATGGTCTATATTGGCCACACTGAAGGCATTAAGGCGTATACATTCATGCGCCTCACCAAGAACACTGTGTACACAGGTGCAACTGCTCTCTTCAATGAGAACATGTTCCCTAAGTGCGAAACCACTAAAAAACGTGGCTTTACCCGCTTGGAAGAGCCAGTAGAGCAACATGGTACACCACCAAAGCCTACTCATTTCGATAGCGATGATGGGGACACCCCACATCGCTCTCCTCCTTCCAGACCAATGGAAGTGTCTCAAGATCCTGACGAGGGTCTGGCGCCACCACGGCAGCCTGAGAACACTTCGCCTTCCCCTGCACCAGTGCCAGAGCAAGAGGATGTGCCCGCGGCCGCACCACAGCCGCCGCCACTCCCAAGACGCTCTGGGCGGGAAAGGAGAATACCATCACGACCTGGTAACGTCTATGGGGAAGACAGGCACCCCGTTCAACAACATAGAGACGTTCAGCGGATGCGACAGTGGAGAGATATTGTGGGGGATGCGCCGGGTCGCTCCCAGCCACCCTCCAATGCTCGCCAGAGGCAGGTTCCTGGACCTAGCACTGGCCATCCACAGCGCGATGACTCGCCGCTGACACCCCTACCAAGTGATGTAGAGGTCGAAGACCTACTCCTGGCACAGCTAGCCCAGGAAGGGGGAGTAGAATTCGTCAATTACCTGCTTGCCAAAGCGGTACCACACGATTCACACTTAATGCACACCACTTCCATTCGGGAGTGGACTTATAAAGACATTCTGCGACTGCCTGAGGCGCAGAGAAAAGAGTGGAAGACTGCATGTCGCGAAGAGCTAGAGGCACTTCGCAAGCGCAACGTCTTCGAGCTAGTGGTTCTCCCCAAGGGGAGAAAGGTCATTAAAAACCGATGGGTTTTTGACCAGAAAACAGACGGCCATAAGAAGGCTCGTCTTGTGGCCAAGGGCTTCTCTCAGATAGAAGGCACCGACTTCAATGAGATCTTCTCTCCTGTTGTGCGCTTCGAGTCAGTACGCCTCATGCTCGCCCTAGCGGCGCTTGAGCAGTGGTATATCACTGGCTTAGATGTTAAAAGCGCCTTCCTCTATGGGGAATTGGACGAGGAACTCTATATGGAGCAGCCCGAAGGTTTCAAGCTTAAAGGACAGGAAACTAAAGTACTGCGCCTTAAGCGTGCACTCTATGGACTTAAGCAAGCAGCTCTTGCGTGGTGGCGAGCGCTGGACAAATCCATGGGTGACATTGGCTGTAAACGCCTCCTCTCAGACTCTGGACTGTTTGTGCACACATCCAAAGGCTCTACAGTAGTGGTCATAGTGTATGTAGATGACGCGCTCTTCATGGGCAGCGACAAAACACTTGTGAACACTCTGAAAGATGCCTTTATGCGCAAATGGGAGTGTCGTGACCTCGGCGAAGCGAAGGAATTCCTGCGCATGCGCATACTTAAGAAGGATGGCAACGTCTGCATTGACCAGACTGCCTACCTCAATAAAGTGCTGCAGCGCTTTGGAATGACGAACGCTAAGTACGCAACGACACCACTGCCTGAGGGATAACACCCCCTACCGAACACAGACACTGTGGACACCACACTGCGCACCCAGTACCAGCAGATCATTGGTTCGCTCATGTATATCATGCTGGGCACACGCCCAGACATTGCATTTGCTGTAACTAAGATGGCGCAGCACGCTGCGAGCCCTTCACAAGACCACTTGAATCGTGCACTGCACATATGCCGCTATCTTGCAGGCACTGCAGATTATGCACTGGTGTACAGTGGCCACTCCAATAAGGGTTTATTCGCATGCGCAGATTCTGACTGGGCATCAAACCCTGTGGATCGCAGGTCCACTACCGGATACATGGTTAAACTAGCGGATGGAATATTCAGCTGGAATTCCAGAGCTCAGCGCACAGTCGCTCTGTCCTCGACAGAAGCGGAATACATGTCCCTGTCAGACACAAGCCGTCAGCTTGTGTGGATTAAAGCGCTCCTTAGTGAGCTTGACATTAACATGGGACCGATTCCATTGTGCGGCGACAATCAAGGCTCTATATTCATGGCGTCGAATCCTGTGCAAGAGCGCAGGATCAAACACATAGACATACGCTACCATTACATTCGGGAAGTGGTTCAGCAACGCCGAGTGGAGTTATTCTTCATAAACGGCGCTGATAACCCTGCAGACATGTTCACTAAGAATTTGGGTCGCATCAAGTTCACACAGTTTCGGGGCACTCTTGGATTAGAAATATATTCATCTAAGAACGCTCTAAACACCTCTACCGGTGTGCAAAGCGAGGGGGAGTGTTGAGCGAGTGAACGCGAGCGTGTGCACTGCGAGCCGAGTAATCGGCGAGCGCCACAACGCTGAGCCACAGGCTCGGCCACAGCAGTGAGCTGTGGCCTCGCTAGTACGAATCATGAGCGCGGACAGCGTCTGCGATCAACTGAGTGGCCTTGGGCCTTTAGATAGTGTAGATAAGTATTATTAGACACTCTGGGATGTATATAAACACCCCAGCATGCGCTCAATACAACTAGTTCAATCAGAACATACAATAGTCAGTATTTACTTCGTCTCACAGGTAAGCTAGGTAGTACATAATATACTAGTCTGCTCCCCATGCCTGCTCGTCAAACGCGAGTTGCGTGCGCCCCTAACAACTTGAATGACGTCAATGCAGCAGCGACAAGGGTGCTTACGAATACAAGCCGGAGGATGATAACTGCAGAACTCTACCAGCGCACCCCCAGCACGTGTGCTGCTGACGACGACTCTGATGGCAGGACGATGACGGCGACGGCAGCAGACATTCCACCAACGCAGCCAACGATGACTACGACACCAGGGCAACGACAACAATAACAATAACAGAGGACTATGACAATAAACAATGACAAGTCAGACCGACAGTCGACGACAGCGGGAGCTGCCAAGGGTGCTGCGGTGCTGCACTGGCAGCGGGCTATCCCATGGCTACTTTAGAGTACATTGTTCACTAGTTAGTCTCTTGCTACCCGTGGCAATATATATATATCTCGACCTTGACGGAGCGTGCTGCAGAAAGTCACCAGCACTGCTGCGCCAGTGAGCTCGACTTGGAGTCGAAATTTGTTTGCAGATTAGTTATTTTTATTTCTTTAATTACTACAAATAATTTCTCGTGAGAAAATACTTCGGCATGGTTAACAGGACACCCTTTCAGACTCAGCCTGGACGCCTAATGTGACCAAAAAGGGCCCCCTGTTTTGGATGCTGCTGTAGTGGTTTCCCTTGTAACGTGCTTTCCTCCAGAACACGACTGACTCTGGAGCCCATCGCACCGACCAATACTGAGATAGTACGTACGAGCGGTAGCCTGCGCGTGCAATCATCGGATTTCACTGTGAATGCGGGCGTACCGGCGCCTATTCCATTTGAGCTGTGAACATGTGAGCGTCTGCACAGCGAGGACGGCTCAGTCGCGGGTCCGATCGACCAAAATCTGTTGGTTGCGCCTCAAGCTGAGTCTTCCAAAATTCAAAGCACATACAACTGTGTACCCGATCCTTATACAAACCTGGGTATCGCACATCCCTCACAACAGTCATTCAAATTAGTGCTACATTGACATGCTTTACGGGATTAGCAACTCTAGTACACGTTGGACGCATGTTGCGTCCAACGTCAGTAGTAGCGACTTACATGATCCACTCACTTTACAACATCGGGACATAACCCACCCTTCCACCCCGGGTGGTAGAATACCCGCGTATCTATCTCGCTGACACAGGTAGGTATTAATGTAATGGCGAAGGAACGGTACTGGCTGTGTGCCGCTGGTCGTCTCTAATATGTGCGCTCGGCCGCCTTCGGCGATAATACAACACGACCTCGCCCGACTGCCGCCAGACGTACTGCCGCACGGCCGCGAGCGTCATGTTGATCGGTAGAACCGTATCATTGCACACGATTTCCCACAGGTCCTCCGGCGGTGGGCGATGTTGATGTTCGTGCGCGATTGGTGTTGGGGAAAACGAGGTCTGGGCCCTGGAATGACCATGCGCGTCCAATGATGTGCGTGGTGATGGATGGGCGCTCCGCGTGCTAACCGACATCTTCTCTATTTTGTCTTGGACCTATAAAAAATTGCACCGACCGTCTCAGTGGAAAGAACTCATGAGATGGAAGTAAATTTTCTTACGTGAGCGGCGAGCTTGCGGATTCGTAGGAACCGGCTTGCAGATAACTTCGTCTGGGAACTGTATACGGGACGGTCAATGGGAGTCGAATGAAGGTCGAATCATCACGTACGTGTTCACCAGCTCTGGGAGTACCTCATCTCCCGGCACCCCACTCTGCAGAGGGAGCAGCATGAACCCGATCTTGACCACGCCCACCTGCGGCGCACGTCCCAGCAGCAGATACTCCAACAGCCAATAGGGCATCGCGTCCTCCAGCGTCTCCACATCGTCGGTGGTCCCAGCGCTGGAAACCGTACCGCGATACACGATCGCCCACCCATGCGCGCGCTCCTCCGCCACGAGCAGCGGGATATCCGGCGCGAGCGGGAGCGTGGGGCCGTCCGCGGAAGTGGGCGGGCTGAGCGGGCCGCTGGCAAGGACGGCCTGGGCCGCCGTGCGCGGTTTTGCGGGCGGGGGCTGCTCTCGCCGAGCAGACGTTTCGTGAGACACCGCTATAGGAGTAGGAGTCTGAGAACAGAGTACGGGGGCAGGCGACGCTGCTGCTGCCGGCCCCGTCGCCGGGGTCCCTGGCGTGCGCGATGGAGGGACGGGTGTCCCAGGTGTACTCTCACTCTGCGAACGCTTCGTCGCCCGGCCAAGTCCGCGCAGCTTGCCCATCAGCCCTCCAGGGGTGCCGAGTCCCCCCGGCCCGTGGCTCGTCCCGATGGCACCGGTAGGGTCCTCTGGTGTCGTCGCGGCAGGAACGCCGCTTGCTCCACCGCTAGATACTGATGGACGGCGCACAGGGCCAAAGTAGTCCTGCCCCTGGTGAGATGCGGTTCCCGCAGTCGTGGGCATTTCCGTTTGCGCGCGCTGGTGAACGGTAGGCTGGGTTTGTGATTGATGTTGTAACATTGTCTCATTGCTGGTTGGTGATCCTGATGTTGGCGACGTCGGCTGTGAGTGTGGGACTGGTGGGCACGTGACATCGGGTCCGGCACTGTCGGGCGGCAGAGCGGGGAGTATGTTAGGCGCAACGATGACCACGGAGCTAGTACTAGTTGCATTTGCGTCCCCTTCTGAGTCGATAGCTGAATCCTGTTTCGGGGAAGGCGGAGGGGCGGCAGGGAAGTTGCTAATAGCCCGCAATGGTGGCATTCCGCCGGTACGCAGGCGCCAGGCGTGGGCGTGTTGTTCCTCGCGGATGAATCCTTGGAAAAGGTTTCGGAGGATCCACTTTCCCAAGTTGACTGCGTCGTACCGTCAGTACTTCGACAGAAAACGCAAAGGAACAAGAAAATCTCACTCCGCATATCCTCGGGACCCACACCCACGGGGAGAGGGCGATCTGGTGTACATCCAAGCTCGTCCGCGTAGAGCTCCGCGTCAAAAGCGTGTTCGTCAAGGTGTACGTTGAGCACCCCAGTACTGGTGTCTACAGCGGACCAAGACACAACGACCGCCTCGCCGTCAATGCGCTCGCGCACAATGTCGAGCGCCTCGCGTGGGCTGCAGACCCAGTCATCTTCGTGGGAATGATCACTACCGTTAGTGCTCGCCGAGACAACGTCCTCACGCGCGAACTGCCCGACGCACAAGGCCCGGATAATGTCCCAAACCGCGACCGTGCCGGCAGTGTCGACGCTGAGCGCGTGTACGCGGTTGCTGAGTAGCGCCCCACGAACGAGGCCCGGCGCCCCAACTAGGACGAAGTCGGGTGTGGGAGAGAAGGGTTGGGCGTCTGCAACAACCTCACGTGACTCAAATTCAGTGCGGTGCCTGCCCAAGCCAGTGGTCGCTGCACCAGCGCCAGCACTCCCTACGCCGCCGCTGCCTAGCCCTCCCGTTCCTAACCCACCGATGGACGGAGAGAAGTCGCTATGCGCAGGGCTCGCTGGTCTTGCAAGGCTGGCTGGTGACTGGGTAGGTGAAGGCGGAGACGGGAACATGCCGCGTAGGGGTGTACGTAACAATACTGGGCGCGCAGAGACGGACATGAGGGATGCGGCAGAATAAAGCGTGGCGACATCTGCATCGGGACCGGTGCCATTCCCACGGTAGACGGGTGAGAAGGGCGTAAAGGGGTCGTTGAGGGGTGATGCGAGGTGCACAAGGCAATCGTATGGAAGGCCGTACCACGTCGTCTCGCCCTCGCCTGTCCCATCTTCGAGATGGACATGTGGAGGGGGCTCTAACCCGGGTGAAGAGGTAGTGCTCATCGAGCTTGTATGCCGAGACGGTCGTTGTAAAGGTGGAGAGGGCGGAAGATCAAGTGTGATGGATCGTGGCCGTGATTCTGCACTACGTGATGGGCGAAGGCGTGATGTCGTGCGCGATACTATAGAGGACATTGTATCGATGAGCGCGGCGGCACGGATGGCCCTACGGGGCGGAACATGCCACCGCCGCAGATTCGAGCTACCGCTCGCGGTCCATACCAACAAATCGTCCAGCGCGACAAGCTTGGTGACGCCCTCGGCTGGTGGTGCAACATCTTGGCAGACGAGCACGCACTCGCCCTCCGACATGTCTGTGTAACCCTCGACGTCGATCTTAGCGACATAGCCGGACTTGTCGCCTGAGTAAAATATCTCCAGGGACGGATGCGACGAATGAAGCGCCCAGACAGAATCGGTGTGGTGCGTAAAGGTATGTAGGCACCGCTGCGAGGTGAGGGACCACAACTTGACCGAAGCTGTATCATCATAAGTGAGCTGTCAAGGGACGCGATAACGCAATCATACCATCGGCAGAAGCAGTGAGTAACTGTAATGGTGAATCGGAAATAAGCGCGGAACATGGAGGAAGGGGACGTCGCAACCCACGCATCTTGCGTCTTCGGATATAAGAATCGCGCGAATGTTGTCGGTATGCCCAACAAGTTTCCCGATTCGCCTCCCGGCGCGAGGATCCCACATGCGGATAACGCGCTCTGGGCCCCCAGAGGCGACCATATGCCCCTGCGGGTCGACCGCGAGTGCATATACCGACGCCTTGGCACCGGATGATTCCGGAGGGGAGAAGGTCATGATGGGCTGTGCGGGCTGCGCTTGCGACGAACGGGAGAGATCCCAAAGCTTGATGGTGCGATCGAACGAGCCGGATGCAATCCAGCCTTGCTCGCGGCTAGCACAGAAAGCGTGAACGAATATAATGGACATGAGGGATGACTTTTACCTGTGAGCGAGACATCGAACGTAGTCAGTGTGGGTGCCAACGGTGGTGGGATCAGTTAATGGCGATGAGTGCGGATTCCAGGCTTTGACGGTACCGTCCGATGAGGCAGATATGACTGCTCAAATTGAGTTAGTATGGGCTCTATGGGCAGAGGGTGAGACACAGACGCGTCTTATTTTGATTGCATAACAGGATGTCATTTACCCAGTCTGAGTGTATCTGAGCGGCCTGACGAAAAGTCGAGGGCTAAGAGGTAGAGAGTAGCTGAGAGGGAATGAGACCGAGCGCATTATGCAGACACACCCTGCCAGGACGGAACGCGTCAATATCCCCCTCCCACTGATGCTCGAATGGGATAAACCCCGGGGAGGCCGCAGTGCTGCTGAGCCCGCGACGCCTAGAACTTCCTTTGACCTCACCGAGGATATCCCCATCGCTTCGCAAATCTTTGTCCTCATCGAGAGCATCGTCAACAACATCATCCCCCCAGCCAGTGATGAGTTCCCAGCGGGTGCTCCTGCGACGTGTAACATCGCGTTTGCGGATGCGCTGTCTCATGGATATATTGAGGTCCCATGCAATGACGAGGCCATCACGACCCCCTGTATAGAGGATACCCTCTGGTGAGGGGCGACCGAGGAGTTGAGTGGTAGTATCGAGGGCGAGGGACGAGACGCCAAGACGGTGACGAGGGATATTGCGTTGGTGAACAGGAAGGTCGATTTGGGGATGTTGGATGAAGTTGGGGATTAAGACTGGGTTGATTGAACCGTGTCTATCGAAACCGAGTGGAGGAAGGCTCAGGCGAGGAACGGGACTTGTTGGCGGAGGAAATGGGATGACATAGGAAACACGGCGACGTGAGGGTGGAGGCGCCATAGACACCTTCAAGCAACCTCAGTGCACGGTAACTTACTCGCCCTCAGTTGGCGTTCAACTCAAGATTACGGCACATTCGGCCCGGAACCGATCCCATCCGGGGAAATGCCGCGCGGCGTACAGGGACTGGCCGCAGCACACGCCGCACTAGTGCCTCCGTGACTCCGAGTCGACCTCTTGCACACTGCCAGTGTAATTTGTACTACCTCAGAGTTCTTCCAGCACATATCGCACTCGAGTTTTTTGCGAGTTTTATAAAATCGACAACCTGACATCTTGGGATAGAATTGAATCCGCTCAGATGATCGATCAGGATAAGTTAGTCAAAGACACTTTCACTCGAGCTCCAGGCCGCTAACTGTTTCGTTTTCAGATACGTTCATCTGAAAGGTATACAGAACTGGCCATACTTATGAAGCAAACTTAATTATAGTTGCTTAGATATATATGTGGACTTTATCGAGGAACGTCCGACGTCCGATCTCGAGCTCACTTTCAAGGACGATGCCGATGTCGATCACAAGTCCAACAAGTTCAAAGAAGGCATCACTACTCACTGGAATATCGACATGTCCGTACCCGTAGCGATGTTTGTCATCGCCCCTCAGGTGCTGATTGATTTCGCACAGCTATGTTAGGACCCAAACTGGTGCTACTTTAACTATACAGGATTCGCTACTCAGCCAGAGATTTGCGGAGATTTCGGTCAAGTTCAAGCCAGACGAGTTCGGAGACGACAAGACTGTTAGTCTGGAAGGTAGTGATATTTGCCTCTCATCAAACTCTGCTTCACGCTGAGCGTCTTCACAGATACCAACCGTCGCGTTACCGTGAATCTCGTGTGTGGGGCATCTAAACCTGTGGGCTTTGGCTCGTCCTCCGATGCCAGAAAACAGACTAATTCCTCCAATAGTCGGCGGACGTCGCTCGCGTTCTTGGCTCCCAGGCATGCACTGCCTTCGCGTCGAAGGTCAACATATTGGATGGTCTCGATAAGATTCTCGGATTCTTGAAACTCCCCCAGTTAGCAACAGAGGCGGCTCAGGTTTGATCACCCCGCTACTCTAATCGACTCGGGGTATACTCATCGTTCTCAAATAGCTCAACCCTATCGCCCTTGTCGCTGTCTCGGTTGTCGAACAGGCCATCGTGGTATAGCTGCTCTCGATCACGGCATTTCTCGATCGGCTAACGTTGCCGTTTAGAACTTCCAAGAGATACCTTCGTGTCATCAGGAGCTCGTTGTCCTGATGGACGATCTCGTTTCGATGCTTTCTATCATGTTCTCAGCATTGGAAACTGTCGAAGTCGCGGAGTGCCGCGCGTTCGTTCGTAGTTTCATCGAGGAGTTCGTCAAGGAGACATCGGAGCAGCTCAATGAGTATGCGTCACAGCCCACTTGGAGTGAGTTGCTTTTTTCCTTACGTCGTCGGACTCCTCTTATCCCGCGGCCTAGCGTTCATATTGGAGAATTGGTACAATTCCAAGAGAGGCGAAGTCGACGAATTGAGGGAAAAATCGACGCGTTTGAAGCAAATTGCAATCGATGTCGATATTAAAGAACTTCCGCTCCTCGAAGATCGAGACCAGGAGCTCAAACGTATCAAGCCGCCGGCGGGAAGTTCGTTCGACCCAGACCCCAAGTTCGGCTGCATGCCAGGCACCAGAGCCGATCTCATTGACACATTGACGTCGTTCGCGGTTTCCGAGGACGCGTCACAAAGACTCTTCTTTCTATCCGGCATTGCTGGTTGCGGAAAGAGCTCCGTCGCTACCTCTGTCGCGAACTCGTTGCATCTGCGCGGCTGCCTGTCGGGTTCTTACTTCTTCAAGAGAGACAAGGAACTGAGGAACCCGGCTAACCTGTTGCACACCATCGCATATTCGATCGCCCTACGACACGAGCCGTATAGGAATGCCCTCCTGGATGTTCTCAAACCCAGATACATGCCTATCAAGGATCAACCCCCGTCAACTCAATTCAATGAGCTAGTCTTGAGGCCTTTGAATATGATCCGGAATAATTCCTCGATAACCGCATCTCACTCTCCGTCTAACCAGGCGATCATTGCCATTGTCGTCGACGCCTTGAACGAGTGCGATGACCCTCAGTCTGTTTCTACATACCTCGCGAAGATCGTCCGCCTTGCTCCTTGGCTTAGGGTCATCGTTACGAGCAGACCCTTGGATAATGTCAAGCCCGACCTGCGCAAGGCAGAATATGCGACGCATCTTGACTTATTCACCGTCAACGCCAGTGAAGAAATCCTTAAGTTGGCCCAATCGCATTTTGCTCCGCCTGGGTCCCTCCATCAGCTCCATTCTCAGGTTACGGAAGCGGAGATTCAGGCACTCGCCAACAAGTCTCTCGGACTTTTTATTTGGATCAAGACCGCGTTGTCATACATCGCTAGCTTGGCACGGGACGCCGAAAAACTCAAGGAACTGAAGAGTATACTTTCTTCAAGTACCGCGACCAGCCCGGAGAAGGGAGTAGATGAATTATACTTGCATATCCTGCGTAGCGTCGCAGGAGATTCGCTACACTATCGGGACGCGGTGAAAAACCTCGTCGGGTCCGTATATGTGACATCCAGAACCCGATCCCTACCGTGCAAGGAGCTGCACGCGTTCATTCCTACCTCTGACCTCGACATTCCCGTCTCGCCAGAGGATGTCGACGACCTACGAAGCAAACTTTCCGCCGTCATTACTGTTGGCCCGGAGACGGAGGCTCTCCGCGTCTACCATCCTTCATTCCTCGATTTCGTCGAAACGCAGGAGAGGTCTCAGGAGTTTTGGACGAAGCCGGAGGCGCTGGATACGATGATGGCGCGGAGGTGCTTCGACGTCATGAAAGCCAGCCTGAAACTTAACATCTGTGGACTGGAGTCAAGCCGTCAGCGCCATGACGAGATACCCGATCTCAAGCAGCGGATACCACGAGAGCTGCAATACAGCGCCGTATATTGGCTTGATCATCTGCTCCGATCTGAAGCATCTCGCGATGCGAAATTACAAGACGCACACGAATTCCTGTACCACGAGAGACTGTTATATTGGCTCGAAGTCCTGAGCGTTATTTCCGAGGTCAATGCGGCGACGAAAACTTTGCAGAATTTAATGACGGCGGCGACATTAAGGTTGGTGGATACCGACGGAATTAGTTCAAGTTAACCGTTGCTGACTCACTTTGCTCGCGGTTGTATAGGGTGCTAACCCTGAATTCTATCAGCCCTTTCAGAGCATCCTCGATTGCGTGCTGCTGCTTCATGAGCCGATGTCCGTCAGTGTGCCACACATCTACATATCATCAGTGATCTGGGGGGAGCCATGGCTTGTGAAGCTCCTCCCTTCCGGACTCCGGCCCATCAGATTCGGGACTCGTCTGGCGAATGCGCTGAACTTCGAATGCGCTGTTCTTTCTGTGGCGTGCTCTCCGGATGGAAGACGGATCATCACCGGTTCTACGAACTGCACCATCCAGATATGGGACTCTCACCTCGGTATTCCTCTCACTAGGCCCCTTGAAGGTCATATGGGGATGGTGACATCCGTGGTGTTTTCTCCGGATGGCACGCATATTATCTCCGGGTCTGAAGACGGCACAGTTCGGATTTGGGACTCTCAGACTGGCGTGCCTATCAGAGAGCCGCTCAAGGGTCACGCAGGACCACTCGCATCTGTCGCATATTCTCCAGATGGTGCATACATTATCTCAGGGTCTGCGGACATGACAGTCAGAATATGGGATCCGCAGACAGGAGCCCCGGTTAGAGAGCCATTACGGGGTCCCACCGGTCCTATAACATCTGTGGCATATTCTTCGGATGGAACACGCATTATTTGTGGCTCTGAAGACACCAGGGTTTGGATGTGGGAATCTCTAACAGGAGAACTTGTCGGAAATTTCTTTGAGGGCCACAATGACCCAGTTTTATCTGTCACATTTTCACCAGATGGAAAAAATATTGTCTCAGGGTCTAAAGATAACACTCTTCTGATCTGGGACCCTCAGACAGGTAGCCTTACTTGTGAACCTCTTAGGGGCCATATCAATTGGGTTATGTCTGCAGCATATTCACAAGATGGAAAATTCATTGTCTCTGGATCCATGGATGGCACTCTTTGGCTATGGGACCCACAAACTGGCAAGCCCATTATAGGCCCCCTTCATGGCCAAACATCTCCCATTACATCTGTAACATTCTCTCCAGATGGAAGATATATCATCTCAGGGTCTTTTGAAGACACAGTTCATCTATGGGACTCTCAATCAGGAATGCCTAAGGGCAAGTTCCTCAGGGATCATACAAGGCGCATCACAGCCCTAGCATACTCTAGAGATGGGAGGCACATTATTTCAGGGTCTCATGATAAAACAATTTGGAGGTGGGATGCAAAGACAGGATTACCAGTTGGCCAACCCCTCAGAGGCCACAGAGATGACATACAATCTATGGCATATTCACCAGATGACTCCTGTATCATCTCAGCATCCCTGGACAAGACACTTCAGATATGGGATTCTCAGACAGGTGCACCCATTGGTGAGCCTTTAAGAGGCCATAAAGATGCAGTATTATCTGTTGCATACTCCCCTGATGGAACACAAATTGCCTCAGGATCTCAGGACAGGACAGTCCTGATATGGGACCCTAAAACATGTGGATTGATCAAAGGACCACTTAGAGGCCATACAGGTTCAGTTACCTCTGTTGCCTACTCTTCAGATGGGGCACTTGTTGTTTCTGGGTCTTTTGATTGCACAATTATAATATGGGACCCCAAAACAGGCTCTGCCACTCAAGAGCCACTCAAAGGTCACACAGAATCAATCACTGCCATAGCATGTTCCCCAATTAGTTCTCATGTGGTCTCAGGATCCTATGAGTCAATTTGGGTATGGGACCTTGAAACAGGCAAGCCAATCTATGAGCCCCTGAAAAGTCACACTGTTGGAATCATGGCTTTAGCATATACTCCAGATGGCAACCACATTATATCCACAGGGGGTGATATGATCAAGATATGGGACTCCCAAACTGGTGCCCTCATTGGCACACCTCTCAGAGGTCACAAATCAACAATTTACACTATGGCATTTTCCTCAGATGGGAAACACATTGCCTCAGTCGCTTTGGATGACAGCATCAGGATTCGGGACACCCAGATAGGCATACTCATCAATGAGCACCCCAAGAACCTAAGCAACTTTGTTCAGTCTCTTGCGGACTCCCAAGATGTCGTATCTTTTTGGGATCCTCACCAAAAGGGCTTCATGTCCCGAGCAAAGATCACGTATCCACGCCAGGGCGCTAATAACAATACAGACCAAGATGTCGAAGTGACACATTGGAGCCATCCTCTGACTATCCCAAGTGATGGGTGGCTCCGAACGGTGGATGGTGGCCTACTAACACACGTCCCCGATGAGTATCGGGGTAGAGTATGCGACTTGACTGAAATGTGCATACCCTTCGACAAATGGAGTCGCCCGATCAGGTTCGACTGGAATGGGGTTTATAATGCTTGGGACGACATAAGGAAGGTGATGTAGTGGTCTAAAATATATGCGTAGGTGAGTTTGATGCGTTAATCCTCACCCATTTATTGACTCGTACCGCAGGGTCGTCTGGTTGTGCGATGCTGTCGGGATATACGAAGGTTGCTCAGTATTCTGGAGAGCTCGAAGAGACGGAGATGGAGGTCCTTGCCGGAGTTTTGTGGTCGTAGTTCTAGTCTTAACGCGTGTCACCGTTTGAAGAGGGAGTGGTCGTCTACGAAGTGTTGTGGTCGTGAGAATGTGTCGAATACAGAGAAAGGTGCGATATTAAGACAACGCCTGATTGGCAGGCGATCACGCGACTGAAGATGGGCGTGATGCAAGCGGAAGATGGAAGCAACAGACAATCGTGAAAGAAGTCCAAGAGCAAGAGGCATTAGGTGAGCGCGGCGCATCCGAGGCGATAAGGCGAGTATTGTCGTACAGTGGAGAGGAGGGAAAGCGGACTGTGGGACTGCGGTGGCCCGGGTGCCGCGGGTCCCGATACTGGCTGGTAGCTGCCGTATCGTTTCCGGATGAGCGCCGACAGGTGTGACTTTGTTCTTGTGCTACGTGCTAGCTGAGCCACGGCGCCGACAGCCGAAACGACGCTGACAAGGGTGACGACACCTGACGTCGAGCAAGAACGAGCGTGAGTAAGGAAAGCGACACCGTCCAGTCTGGGGACCGCCCTACCCGAGACGGGGTCGACGTTCGTCGCAAATTGTGTGTCCTTGGTAGCGCCCAGGTTCAGAGCTGCTTCTCCCAGCCGCCGGAGGCGGTCAAGGAAGACGGCGTCGTAGCCGGTGTGCTCGGTCTTCATGAGGTCCTTCGTCTCTTGCATGCCACCATGCGCAGTGTGCTCAATTCGGCCGCCAGCCGCGACGTTGATGTCTGTTCATGGAACTCGAACGCGAACAGGACCACGATTACATATTGGCGCGGATACGAGCAGGGAAAAACAAGACGCGCATGGAGAATGTGTTGGAAAGTAGTTCGTACGATCGCTGCGTGCAAGAGGCGCGGCACTGCTAAACCATGAGGCTGCCGAAGTCGCGTGATCGATGACGGGACGTACTCGAGAATTGTCTGCGCAATCCGCTGCGGAAGGTGGCGTCCCGTCGACCGTTAAATTTGGGGGAGCGGAGAAAGATGGAAACCCTTCGACGAGTTTAGGTACAAGGGGTTGCGGCGGTATCAGCACTTTCTTTTTTGAAACACCAGGCTATATACACCATTCAAGACCCAAGAGAATGTATCTGGAAATGAAACGATCAACCTGGCAGTCCAATGGAAGTCGGGTCTACGAATAACTGAGCTTCATCGTCTATACAGTAACTGTTGCAAACCTCAAATTCGACTCTATCCCAAGATTCGATTTTACACGCACCAGATGCCACTCCGAAAGCGTAGCCCGAAAATTCGCAGCCGCACAGCCAATGAGGTCGTCTCATGATCAATACGCATTCGCTCGCGACCACGAATCCAGTCAACTTCAGGTGATGGGAATATCACTATCCGACGATGCCGTCCTGTTGAACCAGGTCGTTGAGCCGATGGCCGGTCCTTGAATGAAATAATGGCGGGGCCGTATATCCAGGAATATCATAGGTTCACCTCGCTGCAAGAAAGCACAATTGACAGTCAGTTGCTTCTTTAAATCGGGTGTCATGTACATCGAGAGAATGCTGAATCGCTGGCTCATTTGGGTCGGCCGTCTTGTTGGGCACACTTTTTGAAAGATGTGAGTTATTGTAACAACAAAAATAGTGAGAGAAAATATCACGAACGCAGCGACATGCCAGCCTGAGACTCGGAAGACTATGGATGCAGGACAACGGGCCGAAGCGGCTCACTACTTGTTGATCGTTGTTGCCCCGATTGCCTTCGGGGTCGATGCTCGTCCTCTTCCTAATGTCCTCTCACTGACACCAAGTAGTCATGGGAAGAAACAGTTAGCAGCCATACAGTCTTCACTTAAGCCCTGTAACCCTCTCAACAAAAGTCAAAAACCAACCCCTCCCTCCATCGAGTACACCTTGGAGTACGTACCCGGTCATCTTTCAGGTAGGACACCACAACTGACATCGCACTGGCGAAGAACTCAAGAAAGAGCCAGGTGCGCGGCGCATACCCTGATCTCAAACTTTAGCGCAGACGTTCCGTACGTCCCACCGTTCCTGTCCTCCTAACAGTGCCTAATAACCCCCCGTTCTTAGCCTCATTAGTCTCTGCTGCGCGACCCACCGCACGAAGACGCGATGATGGCGCCTGAGCCGACACCCTCATCGCTCGCGTATCTAGCCGTCTCCGCCGCGACGCACGGCGTATAAACCCTTGCTGCGTCGGAGCTGGCAGCGTCTGACGGAGGTGGGAAGATAAAGGAGCTGTAGCAACGACGCTGCATCCACACGCTACACAAGACCACCAACGAGGCGGACGTCATGTTGCTTGTGTTCGACGCGTGCGACCCGGGTATCGCAGTCGGCTTGTCAGAGGAGGGCTAGCGGTTCGCATTCGTGCTCAACAAGATCGGTGCGCGCCATCAATCTCTCAATCTCCTATTCCAATCGTTTTTCTCGGATAGACCCAGGCGTAGCTGCGAGTGAACCCCTCTGTTGATAGTGTCAAGGATTCTGCAAAGGGGGAAAGGCTACAGTTGTAATAAAGATACAAATCCGTAGAAACAATACACCGAAGTCACCACAAACGCTGCTATTCACGAACTGCCAGCGTCCGCAGTTCTCATCCACTCCATCACCTTGCTTCGGCTAGCCTCCTGAGCCTTCAATTCCTCTTCCTCCATTCGCTTCTCCCTCCTCTTAGCGGCCTCTTCCGGCGTAATTCCTCGCACGAACATTAAGAACGCATTTAGATCATCCATCGCCTTCGCCATCACATCCCCCGTCCTTGTGGAAGTGTAACGTGATGATGTGGCGGGAGGGTGGTCAGGGTCATGACAATCGACTAGGTTACCAGGAACATAGGTGGGGTCGCCAACTTCGTTGTCTGACTCGTCGGAAGGCTCGTAGTTGTCAGTTGGCGGACTGGGTCTGATTGTCGGAATATTTATGTAGTGTTCCTTGCGGTAGTTCCCCATCACCCCGTGAACTGTGTTATCGGGACGCTTGCTGTTCCACTGGTTGTAAGCGGCAATACCGTACACGTAATCGAGGATGACGACAGGAGGTAGCGAGTTTGTGCTCCCGAACCGGGCATCCACGTTTAAACCATACGCGAAGGCAACATAATGGTCCAAGAACCCTGTGCCAGCAATGGCTGCAATTCTGGCCGGGTTATAACCAGGAGGTGTCGCCAAGCGATGTAGGGTAAAGTGATCCGTGGGCACGGGACCTTCTCTGTCAGTCGGTTCGACTCTCGGGATATCGGTGGGATCTAGTCCGTAATTTGGCGTCTAAAACACCATTATAAACGTGCATAAACAGGAACTGCCCAAATTTCGTACCTTCAAGAAGGCGACATCTCCAGTACCAAGTTTCGCATGTAAGGTCTTGGCCAAAAACACACCATTATCAACCGCATTAATACGAATCTCAGGTGCCGGGTTGTCATCCTCATAAAGGCGCCAGCGCTCTTGGACAACCTTAAGAATGTACTAGAACAGACCACTATTTAGGAACCATATTGAATGAACATAATCGTTACTTGTTACCTCATCGCCTTTGCTCCTTGGGATAATATGTGCTGCGTCACAACTTCGTTCCACATCTCGTGTGACGACACAAAACGATCCATCTCGGGCCATGATTTCCCGTCTGAAATTGTCGCGGCGTGGTGTTTGATCAGTAGATGTCATTTCGTCATTTAAACCTTTGTAGTCCACGAAGATACATTGCCCTGGATAAGTGGGTAGTGAGCAACGATCTCACATGCAAAAATAACCTACTCGAAGGTTCATAGAAGTATATAACGTCATCGACCAACTCGGTGCTCTCATAGTCGACTGGAGGGCCGCCCTGCGACGCAGAAAGATCACCGCGGGCTCCACAAATGCAATACATTACATATCGCAGCCATTTAAAGGGGCGGATGGATAACCTCCGGACATCATGGAGGGGAATGGAAAGGAATGAGAGTCGAGAACCGTCTACGTTTAGATAGATTTCGACCATGGTGATGAGGTGATTTTTTCAAGATCCGCTTTTGGCGGCCCGGACCGGACCTAGTGACCAGATACAGTACTTGAGTGGACCTTGGAGTGGACAGTTCCCAGTATGATGATTCAATTAGCCTGGGTACTCTACTCAGTCCTGACTCTGCGGATCGTTGAGCTATATCGATTACATAAGCTATAGTCACGGTGACGGTGTGCTGTCCAAGGTCCCGTCGCATATGACTGAGCATAAGAAGACTGAACCAGATGATGCAGTGCCCCGTCTTGTTCCCCCTACGGCGTAGACGACGCGCACCGCATCCGTCGTCGACGGGAATGTAATCATCTGCTTCACTTATCCACGCGTCCGCCAGCTGCGACGACGTCCGAGTCGGTGCCTGTTCATGGGTTCGAATACGAGCAGGACCTTCGTCACCAAGTCTATCGGTGCGGCAGCGATTAAAGAAAGTCGGATAAGGTGTCGGACAGCGCCGCGTGCTGCTTCTTGTGGGGTGCCGTAGTCGTGTGGTCGGTGTGGTTGAGATTCGTCTGCAGCAACCGAGCAATCCGAACTGTGGAGAGTGGCGTCCCATAGATCACTAAATCCAGGGGTGTGGAAAGGACGACGGTTGCTGCGGTGCTTCGACACCAGCATCATCCTTGAAAACAAGCTCGAGAAGGTCGAATGTTTCTTCATCAAGTCGAGCAATTTCGCAACTTGTATACCTTTTAAGTGAACGTATCTAGAAATGAAATGATCGGCCTGGCGGTCCAGTGAAAGCGGGGGGGTCTACGATCAATTGAGCTTGATTGTCCGTATCTCAATTCTATTCCAAGATTTGACCATATACGTACTGCATTTGATGCCATTCTGAAGGAGTAGCCGGAAAATTCGCAACGACACACGGCTAATGAGTCATTTCGAGCACGCATTCGCTCGCGACCACGAATCCCGTCGGGTTCAGGTGCTGGGAGGAAAGGGCATAGGCCGTCATTCCTAAGTAACCCACCAGTTCAGGTCGGTAGGTGCGGTAGAGCCGTTGTGGGTTGCTCGTCTATGGCGCCGAACTTCATCTGGCAGAGCCACCATGGATCAATGTAGAGGTTGTTGAGCCGATGACAGATCCGGCGGTAGAACCAGAGAACACCATAGGTCCGTTAAGCTCCCTGCCCACAGGATTAGCTCGTGTGTCGTCGTTTACTGTGAGAGAATGCCGAGCCTGAGTCGCTCATTCATTTGGGTCTTTGCCGTTGCTGACAGTGGATAAAATGAGAGAAATACAAGGGGGCAACTTGAACACACGCCCAGATGCCTTGGTCAACAAAGTTGTTTGGCTGGGCTGTTCGGTACGATGGCCAGATGCAGGACAACGGAACTCGGATGTGTAAGTGCGAGGCCACGGCGACCGTGTGATTGTGGCCTTTGACTCTCAAAATCGCAGGGCGCCGACGTTCCCCCTTACCTGAACCTCCTCTCACTGACGCCAATTCATCATGGGAAGAAACAGTACGCCCAACAATATAATCTCCACTCCAGCCCCATAACCCTCCCAACAGAAGTAAAAAAGCCGACCCTGCCCCTCAAATCAAGTACGCGCCCCAGTCATCTTTTCAGATAGGGCCCAACAGCTGACATCGCACCGACACAGAACTCAAGAAAGACCCAGGCGTGCCGCGCCTGCCCGATCTCAAAGTCCGCAGCACAGAAATCCAGCGCAGACGCTCCGTACGTCCCATCGTCCCCTAATAGCAGTGACTCTGACCAACCAAGCCCAGTCCCCCCTACGCGATCCCCCGCATGGAGACGCGACGATGGCGTCAGAGCCGACGCTCTCCTCGCTCGCGCAGCTAGCGGCCACCGCCGCGACGACGACGCCCGCCGCTGCGCCGGAGCTGGGCGGGAAGACGAAGGAGCAGCTGCGGCGGCACTATATCCGCGCGCTGCACAAGGTCGTCGACGAGGCGGACGTGGTGCTGCTCGTGCTGGACGCGCGCGACCCGGCCGGGTGTCGCAGCCGGCTGGTCGAGGAGGAGGTGCGGCGGCGCGAGGGCGAGGGCAAGCGGCTCGTGTTTGTGCTCAACAAGATCGGTGCGTTCTGTCCGTCTCTCTCGTTCCATATTTGATTGGTGGTAGACTTGGTGCCGCGAGAGAACGCACAGGCGTGGCTGAAGCATCTCCGTCACACGACCCCGACGCTGCCCTTCCGCTCCGCGGGCTCGCACCAGCGCACGAACCTCTCCTCCGGCACCGCGCCGGCGCTCCTCCGCCTGCTCAAGGCGTACAAGCCGAGCGCGGCGCAGAGCATGACCGTTGGCGTCGTCGGCTTCCCGAATGTCGGCAAGAGCAGCCTGATCAACACGCTCAAGCGTGCCAAGGTCGGCCCTCTTTCTGTACCCCTGGCGGTTTATTGAGATACGTACGGGGAAGGTGTGCGCCGTGGCGGGGCAAGCGGGGCATACGAAGGAGCTGCAGTCGATTCAGCTCGAGCGCGGGCTGCGGATCGTCGACTCGCCCGGCGTCATCTTTGAGGACGACGAGGGCATACAGGGCCAAAAAGAGTCGTCCGTGCTCCTGCGCAACGTCGTCAAGCCGGAGGACGTCGACGACCCCATCTCCGTCGGTGCGTTCCCGCCCTTTTCCCTCCCGTCCGAGCCCCCATTTCCAACACACCTCTCCAGTCGAGCA